>VWZN01012645.1:264107-281084 GCA_013396955.1 Regulus satrapa | reverse complement strand
GGTGGCTGGTGTTAACAGATCTTTTCAGTTTATTGGAATGAGAAGATTAAGTAAAGCTTTGATTTCTAGCACCCTTCTCTTTTTGGCTGAGGAATTAAATAGCCTGAACTCAAATTGAATTCAGTAGGAGCTCAATGAAAAATTAAGCTCTGGTTCCAACGGTCACTGCAAAAATTTACAAAAAAATTCCCATTCAGAACAAAACAAAGCCTGTTGAAGTTATGGTGAAGCACAATGTTTACATTGTTTTTTACATAATTCCACTTCACATAAATGTAATCTTTTGATGCTTTCTGACCAATTCATCCAAATTAAAGGACCTTTTTAAAGGAAAAAAGTTATTTCGAAACTCCATTAAAAATGCTGAACCTGAAAAACAAAAGTTGTGTTCAAGATGCTTCAGAATGTGTACTCAAAACTCTGTATTAGCTACTCAGACTAAAATCAAGTACCATCATGTAGGTGATATATATTTTCCTAACGATAGGCAGATAGATCGATTGAGCCATCCATGGTTTTGTGTGTTGAATCTAGTGCAGTTTAGCACATACATTCCTTATAAAGCAACAAATAATAATGGAAAAGGATCAGGAAGCTTTCCTTATAGCAGCAGAACTATAAATCATTCAACTAATTAGAAGCCCATTCGTCTTTCTTAAAAGTGCTTCAATTAACCTAGTTTATATGAAAAAAAACACACAGGGTTTTGAAAAATTGAGAGGAAAGAAAATGGAAGCAATGTTACAGTTTCCAGCAGATATATAAATAGAATCCCTTCACACTTTGACATAGAGGTTTGCCATGATGTGACCTAAAACTACCTTGACCTCTCTGAAATCAACATTTTTGCATTGAAATGAAACAAAGGACATGCTTGTTTTGATGTATGGCTCTGTGACATATGATAAATATTACATCACATAACCACAGAGGATGTCAATCAATAAGGAATTTCTTCAGAGAGCACTAAATGAACCAGGGGTTCTTGCCTCTGAATGGCTCCTTTAACGTACTACTTTTGCTTAAATGATTAATAGGAGACATATTGTCAGAAAACATACTTAAAGTGAAAAACAGTAAACTGTAGAAATATCATTCATTTTTTAAGCAATTTTCTAGAGCACATGTCACATAAATTTACATAGAGACAGCACTATTATAGTCTTGTAAGCTGGATAGTACCTCACCTTCCACTTAAGTGTGAAAGCAATGGGAAATATTTTATTAAAGCTAGGCTGCTCTACTCCATGAAAACCAAAATGCTACAAGCTAGCTGGATTCAAAAGCAGAATCATCAAAAGGTCAAAGTCTGGCAACCTAGAAATCCTTCTCAAAAATCTGAAACAAACCAAAAAGTATATATGCACATCTGGGACAGCTGTGCTTCTGTTTAACCCGACACCATTTCTGAATGCATCAAATTCAAGCCCATAAATTCCCCATAAATCTGCTTTTCATCTCCTCTACTTTGTATTGTTTTATCCTACAGCACAGTTTGAATTACCTGAAGATAAGATCAGAGCTTATTACATAACTCCAAATACTGTGTGCTTCCCAACAGGAAGCAAGGCAAGGTGACCAGCACTGCTTGGCTCCGACTTGCCTCCGAAGGTCATTGGCAGCCAATGTGAGAAGTGCCAGCACACAAGGACTGAAACAGTCCCTCAGATGGTAGCAAGGAAAAATACATCTAATGTCTTTTTCTTCCCTGCATAATCAATGTCTCACCTGTCTTAAGGTTATAGCTCTGAAAATTATGCCACTTAGCAGACATTCCATTAGTTATGGACTCATACTCACTGCCATCATTAGTCACAAGTATTTCTGGTTTTTAAACTTAATCCTTATGACTTTTAGCAACACTTCAGTTGGACTTAAAGTATTTTATCAAGCCTCCATATTAAATTTCAGATGACCTCTTGAGTAATTTAGCTCATTGACATTACATTATAAAGACAGTTTAGGGTTGTTTATTAGAACATAACTGCTCTGAGTAAAGCAGCACAATATAGGAAGAATCATTTATTCTGTGTTAATTGTGCCTTGATAACTACAGTAGAAGCAACTTAGTACCATATCAAACACAAGCAGAAGGAGCAGCAACTGGCTATCTCAGTGGAGTGATTTTGTTTTCCTTTTTTTTTAAATTTTATTTTACTTTTATTGCCTGTCAGTATGCAAACCTTGCCTTGTCTTGGCCTTAAAGAAGGAAATGCCTTGAGTAGGGCTATATGAATACTCACATTGAGGAAATCCTCTGCACACCTGCTCAACTCAGACATGTGCTGTACAGCACTGAAATGTTTCTTGAACCAGGACTCCTAAGTGTGATCTCACTGAAATGGGGGCTACTCAGATTCCCAGGGGTTTCACAGCAGAATGTAACAATGCTTCCAAAATAGAGTAGGTATTTGCTTGAGACTCTGAGCTGATTTTAGTTTAGTATTTTTCTAGTACTAAAACAAAACTTCCATGTCTTATCACATTTCCAAGTGAAAACACTAACCTGTATCTCTGGTAGTCATCTTCATCCTTTTCTTTGCAGACGAGTTCATTTGGGCAAGCAATGTTTCCAAGCAAACTGAGATACTGCAGCGAGGGCACAACTTCAGCCAAATGGTCCAAAAGGCTTTCTAATTCTGTTATGTGTCAAAGGTAGTGGGTTAAGGATTCAATGACATTAATGAAAAAAGCATTTGGAGTTGCATCACTGCTGATTTAAACATACATTTCAATAACTGACAATCAAATTTAGTATGGCATTCAGGAAAATGTCACATTAATTGTTCCAAGGGCAAACAGGGATAAACTTCAGTCAGTTTTTTGGCATGGAATGAAAGAATTGGGCTGTTTTGTCATTCTTTTCTCCTCCTTTCTTTCCTAGGTGGTTCACTACAAAACATTAAAACTTTGACAAAATGATGGATGCTGTGTGGTTAAATGGCTAGCAATTGCTGGAGCCATGAAACTTTTCCAGCATGGAAACAAACAGTTAGTTTCACAGCACATTCATCACTAATATATTCAGTCCACTGGAAAATGAGTCAAAAAAAAAAAAAAAGTCAAACCACAACAACCCAGGTTCACTCCCAGCATATAAATGCTTTGAGTGCCACAGCAACACATTTGTAACTATTCAATTAGAATATGCCAATTAATGCTTTACTAAGTGCAACTTAAAGATTTCAGTGTTACAAATACTTTATATAGGAAGCTTTGAAGTCTTGCAAAGCATAACATTTTTATTAAAACAGCCTTATATTTTGATGTTTATGAGGCTTTTAAAATTAACTGTATTTCTTGGAACATAAATAAGAAGGGTACACCTTCATTATTGTAATAATGAATAAAACAAACAAGTAAACAAAGGTTAAACTGTCTTTAATCACTGCATTACTGGAAATCACAGTTTAGGATTAAACCTAAGAACAATATTCAATCATTTGCACCTCAATTTGTTAATTAATAATTATTTTGTTAAAGCCTAGTATAACGGTCTCTAAATCTTAAACTATACATTCTAATTTACTTCAATTTACATACAAAGATATTGTGATTCTCAAAAAATTGCCATGCATTTGTGTGTGAAAAGTTTCTGACATTTAAAAATCAACTGACTTAGACAAGAGTAAAAATTATTCAAAACCATTTAAAGATATTTCATTGCTCAGTTTTTATTCCCTCCTGCTGTTAGAGACAAACTATTGTTTTAAACCCTCAGTTCACTTTTGTTGCTAGTATTTATACTTGATTTATGTGTTTCTGTTATCTTTGTTATTTTTAGCTGATGGAATTTACTTTATTTCTTCACCCCAATATCTTAAGGGCAACAGAAGCAATACAGAATGGAGAAAACAGCTTCATTGTTAAAAATGTGGTCTTCCTTTTGTAAGCATGCAATTTTAGTGTATTTCCAAACACACACGAAGCTCACGCCAACAATTCCTAATTCAAATGTACTAAAATCAATGTATCCACACTTATAGTTAATTTTCTGTCCCAAAAGATCTAAGGAGTCATAATGAAATATTTTGCATGAGTGAGAAGAATGAGGGTTTGAAATAACTTTTAAGAATTCATTAAATAGGTAGGAATGGTAACTTTTAGTTTGGCTAGGCCATGTTATGGAATGCCTTACACCAGTAATTAACCTACCAAACCGTAAGAAAAAAATTATCTTTTTGTAGCACCATATGATTTGTTAGCTAGGACAAATTACCAACCAAAACTTTGTGTTCATTTTCATACCTGGACCTTTTCATGGCTCTTTCAGGAAGTATGTGACTGTGATGGGAAACTCACAAACTGATTTTCCACACATGCTCAAGTGTGGAAAAGGCTTTTTAAAAGTTTCCGAAGACTGTTAGAGAAGTGCTTGAACCTGGCACCTTCCCTCAGCCAGGAGAAACACTTAATTTCTCACAGGATTGCTTAAGTCACAAAAACGCTCCCCGAGAGAAACAGTTTATTATTACAAAAGACAGTTATTGCCATAAGAGCAATCACACACAAGAGGCTAGCGATTGCAAGACTTTGATTGTGTCTGGTCATTCCCTGAATGAAAAAAAGGGGGAAAAAACCCCCATAAAATAACACCACAACAACAAAAAAAAAGTAAGAAGTCATTCAAAATTTTTCCTTATTTTATGAAGTAAACATGCAGGACCTTTGCTGCTCAAATCAGCAGAGTCATCTCTTGTTTAAAAATTGTTCCACCCAGAAGTTTGCTGAATGTGGAGCATGACATGTATTCGAAATCCCATCTGAACATGCAGCCTTCATGGCAAACATCAGAATGTATTTAGAAATGTAATGAAGAGCAGTGTCAGCTTAGAGATGCAAAAAGTATAAGAATACACCTCAAAATCTTATGGAAAGCAAAAGGGAGTGACACTATATGCACCAAGAATTTTAGGTAAATAACCAGACTTGATAATCTGCATTTCAAAAGATCGAAATCTCCCAAATTGTGAAGTTAGTGTCTAGATTCTAATACCTGATATCTAAACCCAGAGCATTTATTTTCAGATGCAAAAACATCCCCTAAAAAATATCTCATGCAAGATAATCAGCTGTTATTTAATAAATAAAATAATTCCTTTTTCTGTTCTTTAGGATTTAGGTAACTTTTCTTATCCCATTTGAAAACAAAATGCAAGGAACAGATTGATTTTCCAAGAAGCCACATTGACCTAACACCACAGATATTTTTTACAAAGCGTAGGAAAAAAATAAATGATATCCTGTTAAAGTTCTCATGATTAAGTATTTCTCAGAGATGACTCATAAGTCATGGTGCACTTCTAGTGTGGTGTTTAGTTAATTAGCATGTCAAATACTTATTTAAATCACAATACTGGAACTATATGATGCCACCAAAAGCCTTATGTCTTTCTCAAACAATGCTATGAAAATATGGAGAGAGAATCAAAGCAAGTCTGAAATTTTATTGCCAGCTTCCTTTTATGGCTTATTGTTGCAGTCCAAGGAGTGTCATACTGGTGTAATTGGAGCCAAAGAGCTGAAAAATCCTGCTGTGCCACTTCTAAGACCAATTTCAGCTCCATTCTCTTCAAAAAATAAAACTCACAATTAAATCCTTGGACAGTGCTAGTGAAAATTAATTTATTTATTTAGAGATCTGTAAAAATAGCTCTGGACTGATCTATCTAAAGTCAGTGTCACTGACCACCAGGTGAATATGTAATCCTGGTGCCAACACTTACACTATAGTCTACTGTTTGGAAAATGGTTTGAAGTATTGCTGTTGCGATAATTAAAAAGTCCTAGTGCAGCAATCCATCTCCTAATTCAAGTGCCATCATTGCCAATCTATTAATACCCGTCTCTCTAACAGACATCAAACAAAATAAAAAACTGTAACTGTAATTAAAATTCTAGAATCATCAGCTCTACAGCTCACAATATACAGCTCTCCTATAATATTCCCAGGAATTATACAATAGTGGTTCCCTCCAAAAATGTAACTTGGTCTTCAGGAACAATTAACAGAAACACACTGGACATATTTCAATATTTCATCCAAACCAAAGGACTATATTTATTTCTTGCATTATTTCTAGCTTTAATTTAGGAAAACATTTAAAAGAGCTGGATATTACAGATGAAATTTTAAAAGCCCCTTCAATCTCTTACAATGTGCATACCACAGGTGCTCATTTAGATTGTTCACAAGCAAACATACACACAAGCATTCACAACCTCATCAACAGATTTTCTGTTCAGAAAGACAAACACTGCCAGCAACACTGAGACAGTAGTAATAGAATTATTTGGAATATTACAGTATTATGATGGGTCCAGTTTAGATGCAGAGCAATACAATTTCTTCCAAGTTTCATGGAACCAAAAATATCCTATCAATAGGCATGTTTTGACTTGTCTGTTTTCACTCTCACTCCCATACTCAATACCACTGCTTTTGAGGTTCTCTTGAAGGCAGAAAAAACAAGCAAAAGCCCAAAGCAAATTTCTTTGTCTGGCTAAGAATTAACTGTCTGTGAGAGCTTGTAACATTTTTGTTTGTTTTGTAGAAAATCCTGTAGCCTAGACTAAAATTCTAGTGGCTAGTCAGGATTACAACCCCTTTCAAACCATTCAAAGATTAGTTCCCAGGGAATATTACATCTGCACAAGGACAAAGTAAACTCAGAGTGGACTAGAGTCCCACTTGACTCTAGTCAATTTTAGGACAACCTCACAAGCAAGGACAGTCATTTTAATGTTAAGCTGTGTCTTTTGACAGCAAGCACAGTAAAAGACTATTCTGTTACACTTCTAAGAGGTTGGTTGAGTGGATTCACACAGAAACTATTGCATGATGTCTCACAAATTCCTCTATTCCAGACTTCTGTATTCTCAAGAGTCTCTTCAGCTGTGTCTCTTCTGCATATTTCCAGGGCAGAGACACTGCATGAATCCTTTATGGAAAGTAATATAAGGGTCAGCTGCTTTAAGTACTGAGCACTAAGGCAGGCCATCCCCAAACACCACAGCATTTCTTCCTTCCTTACCAGCATTCTTGGTATAACCATGTTCACTCCTGTTTGCAGGAAAAACTGCAGGTCAAACCCATGCAGAAACACAATCTTTGCTAAGTTTCTAAATTAATTCATTCTGTCTAAAAACACTTACACAATTCCTATCTCACCATACAATTACATTTTATGAATAGTTTGATGTATGCAAGAGAATCTGGGATTTCTTTCTATAAACTTTTTGCCTGCTAGTAATTCATTTTACTAGTCACACACTCAAATACAGAAAAGTAACCACTCCTGGTCTCTCTCTCAGTGCTTTCCAAGTTGCTCCACTTTATCCAAGTTGCTCCAAATTATCTTTCAAAAAGTCATTCCACTTCCCCAAAAGGGTTGCAGGAGAAGTTTCAATGTTAATGAACTTCATTGACTACAGCTTCTGGAAGTTCTTGGAAGCAAAGAGACACAGTAAATAGCAATCAGCATGCATTCAAAATATTTCTGAAATATGTACATGAAAATATCAGGAATATCATGCAGAATTCCAGACCATCACATAGAAGGACCCAAAACTGTCATTCAAGTTTTCTGCCAACTAATCATCTGTCATGCAGTTGCTGCAAACAACCTCACATTAAAACAGCTGAATAACACTTCTACCACAGTCATAAGTGAGCAAGGTACCTATATTTATTTCCAGCTGAAACATTTGCTTCAATTAAATTTATCACAAACATGATGTAGCAATCACAAGCTGTTCCACACGCAAATAGCCTTGAATCAGAAGTTACCAATTCTCCTCTGAATGCAGTATGAAAAGATCTTTGCCACCTGAACGCTTTTCCATTAGAATGTGCTAGGTCTTCAAGGTTGGATAACCACAGAAATAGCTTGCAATATGCAAGTATACATCTCCGTCTTCTCTGTGTGCAATAGGATGTCACACACAGTCATTTGTATGCCACATTCTGGCCTGAACCCTATCTGGTAGTGAGATAGGACCTTGAGATAAGAGCTTGTTCACTGACTTTGAAACCACTCTGTTGAAGGAAAAAAAAAAAAAAAAGGGGGTGCAGAGTGGATGGTAATTAACTAAGTCCATATATCTCATGGAGAGCTTCTTGCATAGTGAATATATGGGAAAAAAATCCCATTCTGCCTACTGCAGCAGCATTAGTTTTCTTAACATAGCTGGAGTTGCCAGTGCTTTTAAAGGTATTTTAGAATCCCCATGGTTCCAAGGCTGCAGATTTGAAGAACACATTTCAATGTCATTAAGGCTCACATACATGGCAACACAATGAAAAAAAAATAAAGTAGCAGCTCACAATTTTTTTTTAAAGTTCTGATATCTGTAGTTCAACTTCTACAAGCACTGTTGTAGAACAGCATATGGACTACTTCTGTAGACTACTTTTGTCTTCCATACTACTCTCTTCATTGATGGCATTCACATGACTTAATTTCTACTTCAGTTATACTTTATTCTAGAAAAATGATTCTTGGTTCAGCAGGTACAGCAGTTCTCTAACAAGCCACAAAGATTTCACTAAATCCACTGCTGTGGTGTGGAGAGCTCAGAAGCCTATGGAGGAAGAGTTCAGCACCACTTCAGTTGTCTGTTTAGGAGAACCATGCACAGTAGGAGACAATTTGTTTCTTTAATGCATTCATTCAATCCTTCAACACTTAATATGAGGAGATTCTGGTCAGACTGGGACTTCTGTGTCTACAGGCACATTGTCTTAAGGACAGTGTAGGAACAAACACAGAGGCAAAATAAATTACAGGCTGTAGTTTTGGGGTTAAGCAAATCTGTAACTATTAGAGATCATTATGAGACCTGTGTGAAGACAAATTTTACCAGAAGTACTTACTGGTATGTTGTTCAGTTTTAGTATTTAATACATGCTGCTTTGAAAGACTCAAAAATATATAATACCTAAATCTGAATCACACTGATAACTCCTCTTACTGTAAGAAATGTACATCCCATTATGGACATTCTGCCTGATTCTAAATTTCCCAATCTATGGTATGAAAGACCTAGATTCAATTACAAAATCACAGAATATGCTGAGTTGGAAGGGACCCACTAAGATGACTAAGTTGAACTCCTGGTCCTGCACAGGACACCCCAGGAATCACACCCTGTGCATGAGAGCATTGTCCAAACACTGCCTGAGCTCTGTCAGGCTGGTGCTGTGACCACTTCCCCGGGGAGCTGTTCCACTGCCCAAACACCCTCTGGGTGAACAGCCTTTTCCTGATATCCAACCTAAACCTCAGTTTCAGGGAGTTCTCTCAGTCCTGTCACTGTCAGCACACAACAGAGATCAGTGCCTGCCCCTCCTCTTCCCTCCCAAGGAAGTTGTAACTGCAGTGAGGTCTCCCCTCAGTGTCCTCCAGGCTGAAGAGACCAAGGGACCTGAGCTGCTCCTCACACGGCTTCACCTCCAGACCCTTCACCATCCTAATGGCCTTCCTCTTTGCATTCTACATCTACCTTCAAGGCCTTTTTCCCAAGAAATTTTAGTACCAGTTCCTCAAAAGTATATAGAATACATGTTAAATGTATGACCAGCTTACCGGACTAAGTAAAGAAATTGAGTTTTACTGCAAAGAATCACAGATCTGATTAATTATCAGACTTGTCTGTTTACAAGTGAGTCAGTGAACACTTTCTAATTTTCAGCATGCAGGCATGTATGTATGTATGTGTATATATATCTGGTAAACTATCTTTTGACACTACCCATTTGAGTAGTTTTGACAAATACTATAAAGACTGAAATGTAAGGGAAATTGAAATGTCCATACTATATTGTTCCATACTGGTCAAGATCAGCTCAGTGAAAAACCATGAAAACCTCACCCTGCTATAACACCCACAGAGAAATAAATCTATTTAGAAGTTTCCTGACTGATTCGTAGTATCTAGTCAACACACTTAAAAGGATAAATGAGACTTCCCATTACAAGCACAGGGGACTGCAGTCATAAGTCCTCTTCCAAAAGCAACTTCCCACCTACCTCCATCCATCCTGATCTGTGCTGCTTTCTGCTTTCCACTGTGTGTGAGAAAGAAACTAAGATATGTTTCCCAAAGTAAATCAGACCTTTTAAAAAATAACCGTCCATGAAATACAGCATGTTAGATACACAATCCAACACTGCACAGTGTATTCTCCTTTAGATATTTCCATTATATAGACTGCATTTCAAAAGATTTTAAACAGATTATATATTACATAAAAGTTAAGTGATAACACATTTGTACTGAAATATTTTAATTTGCTACTTCCATTTCTAGCAAAAAAAATTGGTAGTGACCTGACTGCAACTGAAACACACAACCAGAAGAAAAAAATACCAGGTGATTCTTCTAAGTCTTTTCCTGATTTAGAGATATGCTTTCACATTCATACAGTATCCAGACATTATGTTAGGAGGACCCAAATGTTATTTACACATACAATGCCACACAGTAAGTGAACTGTGCAAAAGGAGCAGAAAGCTCTTATCAGAACTATCGAAACAGGATATGGATCAAAATGAAGCCAGAATAAAAGGAGAGAAGAGCACAGTTATATTAAGAGATACTCAGGAAAACTATCATATGTGCTCTAAAGTTTACATGCTATTCCAATTTTCAAAGGGGTCCGTTTGGCTTTTTGTTGATTTTCATTTCTGTCTCACTCTCTCTCTGTATATATTTATGTATACATGGCAACATTCCACCTACTGAAGTTTTATTTCAGATCAGTATTCTTTGCTCACTTGTGTCCTTTATGTAGTGCTACTGTCATACACTGAACAATATTTCCGGTAATGTATTTCATTATTCTATTAAATGAACATTATTTTCCTTAACATTTTCCAAAGAATTCTATAGAGAAATAATTCATTAAAAGAAATGATCTAACACAGCATTAACATTGAAGAGAGGAATCTGGAAAGTCTCTGTGCTTCTGTAGACTGATGTATCATCCCTAGAAGAGATCACTATTCCCCAGGGCTCAGGATGGTAATGATGGACAGTAGTTGATTTTTCTTCTCTGGGCAGTTTGTACACAATAGGCATTTTACAAGTATTTCTGCAACTCCTCTATTAAATTATTTGTAGCACACTACAAAATGCATATATTACTTTTGTAACCTGGGTAGCTCAATACTCTCAAAGCTCTAACTTCATAGTTTTTAGATCGAATTTTAAAAAATCCCAGGATAGATCAAATCCTTCTTATCACGTTATTATTGACTTAGAGAGTTTACTCACTTGACAATACTATTTTAGTCTGTGAGACCAGTAGAAACTCTTTAAAGATTACTACTGACAGGATAATTTTTTCCCTATGATTTTGTTCACTGAGTTAATATTCAATACCTCTGCCCTCTTTTTGGTAAGTGCAAAACTCGGCCTGGACTGCTGGCCATAGGACAAATATACTTACGTGCTTCTTGATCTCATGGCCAAAGTTACACTTCATTATTTGTAAGTGGCATCTCCAAAAATGTTCGTGTACATTCTTCACAAGTTCAGATTTTACCACAGCAGCAGACAACAAAACAATAAAACCAGTTACTCAAATCCAACCCACAACACCCTGCATTAACCATAACTCTAGCCAAATACCTGGTACAGTAATGATTGTTACTGTTCAAGAGCCACTTTTGGCAAATTTCCAGGGCTCCAAGAAAGAAAGTTACTCTGCCAATTTTTATTTATTTATAATGTCAAAAATAAGTGCAGAAATCATAGAATCTGCAGTTATTTTTTATTCCCCTCAGTAGGAGGATTTTGCTTTAGTAGGAAGTAAATTGCTCTCTGTTTACATTGTCTGTAATAAAAGCCTGCAGTTGAGCAGTCTTGTCCTCACGCTGCAATTACAAGGCCAGGGCTTTAGCAGGCTGTGCTCTAAGACTCTGCATGCCTCAGTTGGTCTCTTGGCCACAGTTTGATCACCCTTCACTTTTGTAAAATCATATATTACACATCTTCAAATCCCCAGATGGGTCAAAGTATTGGAAAATTATTGAATAGTCATGTCTATGCCCACAAATTTTGCAGACAATTAATTTTTACATACCACTGTCTATAAACCGACAGATTAGGGTCTCTGATTCAGCAGATTATTTAGATAAATGTTGAAATTTTTTTTCTTAATAAACAGAAATAGGCCCTAACTTTAGTCATATGGTGAAGTGACTGGATACAACTGGACTTAGACATACATCAAAAGACTTTACTGTATTAAGACCTTGATTTGGAAAGTATTTTGTGTTAATTTATACAGAACTGGAATACTGAGAAGAGAGTGACATGCTTTTACAGCTGCAATTGCACAGCAGCTACCCAATTGTGCATATTAACAGTTTCATGAAAATTAAGAAAATAATTAAAAGTATTATGTGGGGTTAATTAATTTTTTCTAACTTTAATGCTTTAAGAGCTATTTAAAGCACTAAAACCTAATCCCGTTTCACTGCACGCTCTATTCCACTAGAGGTCAGCCTGCAACAGAACCCCAAGCAAACACAGGAACTGCTGCACACGGATAGCACTGACATTATTTTCTTTCTCTATTTTATCTATTAGAAAGATTTCTTCAGAGCCATAACTTAGATCTCTCACTAAAATGGAGCAACAGGAAGATATAATGGTGCATTTCATTTATGAATGACCTGTAATAAATTACTATGAAGTATTCCAGGTGCCAAACGAGAGAACGCTTTGTCTGCGCATGAACTACATTTCACAAAAACTTTAATTTGGCTGACACATAAAACTCATTTGACATTTTACAGGTATTTCTTTGAAAGGATATTTGGTTCTTGTTGAGCGTTAAGGTATGGAGGTGGGGTAACCTGGGTAACAGGAGGTCATTTCCGAGTAGATTGTTGTCCAAGATCAGTTCTTCCAAGTAACTGAATGTTTTTAGTCCTTCTAGTGACCTGCAAACGACAAAGGCAACAGGAAAAATGATACTCCACTAAATCAGGGAGGCCATTATGAGCTGAAATAAATATTTTAACCTTCCCTTTCAGGAGTGGGAATAGTTTTGGTTTGGGCCTGTCAGAAGAGTGAATGACAAGCATTAGTGGCAAGGGGAGTGCTGGCACTGCAACACATCCTTCACATGCTGGCAGGATGAAGGATGCGGGTCACTTAGTGAGTAGCCAGGATCCAAAACAAAAGGCTTCAGATACGGGGCCTGCAGGATGAATTTGTCAATGTCTTGTGCCTTCAGGCACCCAGCCTCGCCTGACCCTAACCTCCATTCCCAAGATAAATAACTCTGTCACAGTTCACCTTCATTCCCTGGACACAAATTTAAGTTGTCATCCATCATTTCTGCCAAGAAATATCATACCCTGCTAACAATAATAAATACAACTTCAAGTATCATTTCTTAGTAGTTACCTTACATGAAATAATAGGAAGCGTAGAAGGGATTTCCCTCCCCCCCGTTTTTATTAACCTCTTAATTAGCTTCTTGAGTTCCTGCAAACCAAATAAAATGTTCTCTACAAAATAAAATGCAGAATTACCCCAGACAGAAAAAGCATTTGCTTTCTTCTTTGAACTTACTGTCCCACCATCAAGCCACAGGTTACACTGCAGAGAGCAGCTATAAAAAGGAGCATTTGACAACATGGTAGTGAAGATGATGACTTGTAAATAAACAGGGTTTTGGAAGCATTCATTCCTCTCACAGCAAATTAAATACCAAACAAACAATCAAAAATACACACAAAAAAAGAAAAAGAAAAACAAACACCCACCCCCCCCAAAAAAAAAACCCCAAAAGAAACCCCCAAACACTAAAGAAAAACATTTCAGTACCTTGTTAAGGCCTATATTCTAAGTGTGATTCTTAATGTTTGCTCATTCCAACAGTAAAAAGTCCCTACATATTAATCAGCTAAGACACAGGATATACAAAGCATATGCACAGACACGCATTCACAGCTCATTCACCTACCAGACACCTAAAGATATGCTGAGATTGCATGACTTGACAGCTGATCTACTATGCCTACCAGTGGGAAGATCATCACTGTATCTCCTGGCTGTTTTGTAAAATGTGATGAATAAGGGAGATGCAGGTTATACTGTTTACCCAGTTTCCAATGACATTTATACTGAGGGGATTTCCTCACCCTCCCACTAGGTTCTGGTAAAGATCAAAGTACAGCCACTGTCCCTATTAGAATGTTCTACAAATACTGGAGGAAAACACAAATATTACTAGAAAATACAATTTAACTTTCATCTGTGCACCAAAAACAAGATACTGCTTTTGTAGCCAGAAGTCACAGACCACTTATAGATCACGCTTAGATGGCTCAAGCAACCAAAAGAAATCGGGTGTGACCTTTACACTGGGTACTGCACACTAAACCATGAATATTAAAGCAACATTTGTGCAACACAGCATCAGTGTATTTCAGTCCAAGGACTCCAAAGTCTCTTGACTTGAAAGGGAGGTACAACTATCACCAATGCCATTTTGAAGCCCAGCAGCTGGACGTGGAGAAAATTTGCCACCTATACCCTTTGGCACATTCCTATTGCTACAGTGCATTGATACTACAATTTCTGAAGCTGAAAAAAATAAAGGCCTCTTTTATAAACATTTTACTGAAATAATCACCATGTAACAATCACACACGTTTTGCATGCGCCTTTAGCCAACAGTTTTGGGAAAGAAAGCTCAATTCAGCCTACATAAACTGTTCACCACTAAAAGCTGTGTTAGCATGCTGCACTGAGCTGCCTATTTCAGCAAAAGGTCACAACAGACTTGGTTTTGCCAAAGTCAAGATTCGAGGAGAAAGCAGCAAACATCTTAGACAGTGCTTTCTACCAGCTACCTTTAAAAGGCAAAAAAACTCAGAGGAAGTAGCAATGAGTTTATCAAGCTGTTATGAGTTTTCACTTCAGTTTGACAAACCTAGTTTAGCAAATTCCCCTTAAATACTCTTTATTATATAAATAGTGGATTATTTCCAAACCTCACATTTCAATGTATGACTTTGACTTGCCAAAAGAGTTCAGGGAAGGCCACCTCCCTGTCAGCACCACAGAGCCTTATGGGACATTAATAGGTCCTTTGTGAAAAAAACATTGCTTGGGTTCTGGTCAGTGTCAGCATCAAAATACACATTGTTCCTGAGTTATGTTATGCAAATATAATACTCTTATCATGAGAATCAGCAAATGGTTGGCAACTGCCAAGGAGAAGAAAGTGCACATCCAACACTGCTGCAGGGGAGGCATAAAACAAAATGACAAGCCATGAAGTGGGACAAAAGGCCTTGAAACACTAGAGGGAGTTGCCTATTGAAACAGTCTTTCTTTCACAACCCTGGGCTGAACACAAGGGTACTAGTTTCATAGATAGGCAGAGAAAATTGTGCGCAAATCTCCTTACACCTGTCTGGTTTTGATAATTTTTGCCATGTAATGTTATTAGCTGCTCAGTTAAGAAGGAGCCGTGTTACACAGGGGGTTGCTTATAATTGCTGTTTTCATGTCATCAGAGCAGTGTGCACTTGGTGATTTAATCACCTAAATTCAGAGTCCAGGGAGATGGGAGGGGTTGCCACAGTACAAAGAGAGGGTGTAGGCATTAATATAAATTTACAGCCATATGTTGTTTGCTATTCATGGATTTTTTTTTTTTCATGTTAAACAGAAGAAAAAAAAAAAAACCAAAAAACAAACCAGCACCAGAACAAAAATGGTAAGACATGGCAAAGAAATAAAAAAGAAAAAAATATGTTTGCTATCATTGAGTCTTCCTACCTACTAAATTCTATGCAACAGTCTCTACCATCATAATTTATTAGGAAATATTGCCCTGCAGCTGTAGTCCAAATTGTAAAAGTTTTAAGGACAATCCACACAATTGGTTTTATGGTACAAACTTCAGCAAGTCCCATAACGTCCATGAGCCTCAACTTCCCATCTGCAGATGGGAGATAAGAAAGGATTGCAACTGTAAATTGGTACAGAAAAAAGCTTTTTTGAAAATCTGAGACAGAAATCAGTACAAAATACTGTCAATTTTATTTTTAATGACATTGAGCAAGTGCATATTAATGCACTCCAATTATTTTCTTATGAGGCCATTACAAAAGAGGAGAGGAATGCTTATGCATACACAGCATAGGAAGAAGGCATGAGCAACCTAAGAGATGTGTATAAAAAAAGAGGGAAATCCTCTAAGAAAGGGAACAGTTCTAAAATTAAATCTGTGCTGCTTTCACATAGTTCACAGCATTTAAAAAAGTCTCCCCATGTTAGTACACTAAAACACACAACCTTACCACAACAATGCAACAAGCACTGAAGGGCTTGTGGCAAGCAGTTGTTTCCCTTGGTTTCAAAAGGCTAATAAACATCACTAAGGTGCATTGCAGGTTGCTTGTCCCTGCTCTAATGTCATGAAAGCTGCCCATTATCTCACCCACAGGTACCGTCTCAGTTACCTCATTGCAGGGCTCACACTCCGCTCCCAGAGGAGAGCAAGTGTTGCCAAGAGATTTCCACTGCAATTTTCAAAGTCACATCAAACCGACAAAACATCACAACGTGTTCAGCGCCGCCTCATTCAAACAGAAAAAACTTTAAGTTTCCACTGTAATTAACCCTATCCTCGTTAAGATAATTATGATCAAGCTCCCTGTCACAGCTAATATCACAGCATCATTGCCTATGGCTCACGCTTTGCCCTCATTAGCTTACAAAAACACTGCGCTAAACAGGAAACTGACTCCCTCTGCAAAACGACTTAAGATGTTCTGTAAGTAGACAGTAAAAAATCCTTTAGAATATAAAGGTCTCAGAAATGTCATTTTATCCAAGTCCTTTGGCTAATCAGTATGATTTCTTCCAGCTTTCTTTTCCATAATTCATTCATGGTTTATAACAAAGTTTTAATCATAAACGAATGTCATGACAGAGTTTTTT
>VWZN01012645.1:218527-259036 GCA_013396955.1 Regulus satrapa | reverse complement strand
GGGGGGAAAGAAAAAAAAAGAGGGGAGAAGGGGGAAGAAGAGGATTGCAGAAAAATTCTCTTGATTGAGGAAAGCTAATACACATATTGTACAGAATAACAGCATTGTTATGTATGTTTGTTCTCTTGCTTTTGCTTTTTTCCTCTGATGTTGAAAAGTAAATAAGGAAACAAAATAGTCTGCTAGGGTAAGTATTGCGGTCACCACCCCCTTGATGTCAGTTATGTCAGTAGCCCATGTCATAATTTAAACAGAAATTATTACATGCAAGATAGACATCTGGTATTTCAGTACAAATTTTATCCAACTGCAAAAGGAAAGTAACTCATTATCAAGCAGCTCAGAAGGCTCACACTACTGAAGGAAATAAAGTTTTATGACAAGAGGATCTCTTCTCTCTTTCTGTGAGTGAGAAAGTGAGTGCAAGAATAAGACAGAAAGGGAAGGCTCAGGAGTGCTGGGTGAATTATAGACTGCCTCTCAAGATTCACAGCTCTTCGTGGTAGGAGGTTAATATTCTCACATGTCATTAGGTCTGCTGGCTCTACTGATGGCTCATTGAATCAGGCAGCAAATTATTTCCTCATGCTGCAGAGGACACCACACTTCAAAGAGAAGGAGCCAGGGTCAAGACGGCTCTCCAGTTCGATTAATGAGTTGGGATCAGCAGAGGTTGCCTGTAGGTAAGAATGTGACTGAAGCTTTTGACAAAGCTGACTTTTTGAACAGGACTTGACCCAGGCCCCTTACTCCCCTCCCCACCAAATCTTATTTCCAACATTTGCCTCTGACTGACCTGCTCAGGCCTGTTGGGATAGTTTTGACCTCCTCAGTCTTTGTTACCAGACACAGGAGCTGTCTGCCTATATTTGATGTGTCTCTCCCCAAAGGCCACATCAGCTTATCCAGGCTCATCAGAATACTTCAGAACCGTACAGCAAAATAAGATAGATTCATTTCAGATTTTTAATTTTTTTCAAAACTGAAACAAATGTTAAAATTTGTTGAGAAAGGGAAAAGGAGAAGATAACTAAAAGATAGTACCACTTCTAATAATATTAAGAAAGATTTCTCAATGCTGTTAAATGCAGTTAAGAAAAACACAAAGATTATTAGAAGCATGTGACTTACATACTCAAATGAAGGAAAAGCAGAAAATGTGCCACTTACATGGTTTTGCTGACTAAGAATATTCCTACCAAATAATGCATCATATAGAATATTCCTCTTTAAAGTTTTTATTTTTATTGCCATAGTAGCAAGAGATTAGAGACAATTAAAACTTAATGGCCACTGCTTTCATCTCTTTCTGAACACTCACTCCAATTTCTCTGAAATACCTGAATGCATATTTAAATAGATTTAATAAAGTACTGAAATGAGATTAATTGCATTAATTTTGGGGGGTTTTCTTTTTAATAAGATCTACTTAAAGTGCACTCTTTCTCAAACAAATATGAGTAACTAAATCAACACATAAACCACTGTTGGTGAGCTTCCAAAAATCACATCTCTTCCGATGATTGAAATGAGAGTTTTCTTAATCACACCAACAAAATTGTCCACACATGCTTCTCATTTGTTATATATTTAAAAATTTTGTTGGAGAATAATTTAAACATTTATGGTTTCTGGAGCAAGGATCTAAGTTATTCTTCAATATTTCTT
This sequence comes from Regulus satrapa, assembly GCA_013396955.1. NCBI lineage: Eukaryota > Metazoa > Chordata > Aves > Passeriformes > Regulidae > Regulus > Regulus satrapa. Next base: position 257,368 of record VWZN01012645.1, on the reverse strand, counting down.
TTAATCACACTACAGCATTTAGTATTCTCTTCCTAAACATTTTGCTCATCAGTATCCTTAATGTGCAAGCCCTTAGCACCTTAAAAACGTAACTGTAGGTACTTTAGTAACAATTTACTAAATGTAACTTTTGGTGTATAGTTTGGAAATCTTTTAATGATGTCTTAAGTGCAAGGCAAATTTTCACCTTTACTCTTCAATGTTTCTTCTCCACTCAAACTCCTTATTTGTAACAGATTTCCTTACTGTAACAGACATTTAAGTCCCAAAAAGCCAGCAAACAGATTATTAGACCTATAAAACTTGGGTAAAAGCATACAAGGTCTATGCATGACTGAGCCAATTAAGAAGAACCAGTATCCTTTCAAGGAGACTACCTTGTGCTAGACAGCAAATCTTCCACATGGATGTGCTTTACTCTAAAGTGCAAGTACACACAAGCAAGAGACAGCTTTTTCTTTTGCTTATGCCTGCACAATCTCCAGTGAATTGTACATTATGCAAGTGGAAGTTTGCAACACCAGAAAAGCTGTTAGAGGGGAAACACTTTTTTTTATGGGCTTGTTTAAACAAAGTAACTGTGTTACTGGGTCTGTCATCAGTGTTAACATTATATCCTGTTTCATCTGTTTCTAGAAAGCCAGGAGCATACCACAGATCATCTGCCAAGGGTGTGCTTGTGTCTTGTATAACACTTAGCAAGAAGGTATGAATGTCACAGAGAAGGACAAGTCCAGCTGGAGTGGGATGTAAGTGGCCAGTTGGACACTGCCAGGGAGAAAGAAAAAATAGTTGTGTTCAGTGAAAGGAGGAGCCATGTAGTTGATAGAAAACAGAGAATCGCCAACAGTTTCCAAACACGATCACCGAAGTTTCTGGTTTCTGACACTAGAAATCCGACACTAAATCTGAAGTGACAGTGGGACTGAGAAGATCAATTGCCAAGACACCTGGACCTGAAGGGGAACCTGCTGGAATTCAAGCCAGGAATCCTAGAGAAGATGGATTCAACAAGGGGAAAGGTGATCGCCTAAGTATATGCAAAGACAAAGTTCTGTATTTATCCTTGTTTTCATTCATAAAGCAAAAAGCCTTCAGTTAAGTCTTACCAAATAGAGCTTTGTTTTACTTTCAGGCATATGTGGTGTTTCAAGGGAATGTAGTACCAATTACCATGGTACAGTGTTTCTCAAGAGATTTTAAAAGAAAATAATAATAATTTCTTTAAAATCTAAATAAAGACAAACAGAAAGAACAAGAAGTCCTATACCTAACTCAAGATGAATTAGAAGGTCCAGCTGCAATGAGTGCTGCTTTATACCAATTTGGATATAGTCCACCTGGGAAACTGTCAGGGCAATTACAGAGTTTGGGAAGGAACTTGTAAACTCATAAATCACTCTTGCAAAGAGCAGAAAGCAAGGAAACACCCCATGGCTTTTGGGAATCATTACTATAGACTACATTCAGCCAAGCACCTTTGCATGATAACTGCTCAGTACTAATTGTTTCAACAACTTTTTTGTGTTGCTGGGTCTTATGACAATCCGGCAAAATTTTTGATATGTAAATTCAAATTTGGAGATAAGCATGTTCTAGTGTCTTTTTGAGTTTCAAAATACTTCCATATAATCTGTTCACTCAATCTTTTGGGTCAAATTGAGGAGTTTCACATTTCAATTAAAGTCTTGAAACATAAAAAATTGATTATATAAATAGCTCCTTGCATAAGGAAACAATACATGCATGGTCAAAACAAAGAAAATTATTCATTTGTGACAATGTTCAATTTGGTTATTTTTTCCCTTGCTCGTACTATAGTAAACAATAGGTGATACTTACATGTTGTAAGCAATGGAAGCATAAAGTATGTATAAAGCAAAATATTTGATCAAAACAAGAATTTGGACTCTGAAATTATTATTATCACACTGAAATGTGAGTAAATACAATTTCCCAGAAACATCCATGGTAGACAACAAATAAATTTATTTCAATTCATATAAAATCAAGAAAAGAAGGAAAGTACACATAACAAAAAAATGCTGTATAGCACCCTCCCATGAGTGTCCTCCATTTCTACATTTCAAGTACAGTTAAAATTGAACCATATAGAACACTGGCAGGGAAATAAAGCAGCTAGCAAGCTCACAGTCCAAGAAGATGGACTATAGAATCCATGACAGGCTTTTTGTGTCTTGGTTCTCCTCTCTTCAATTCCTGAAATAATTAAGATTGTCTAAAACATGACTGGGAAATTAGAATCTAACATAAATCCCACCACTGAAAATCCAACAACTGTGGATTTGATAGTCCAGGAATGAAAATGAGGTTGATGAATAATTACCAAAAACACAGATCATATTAATACATTCTTAGCTGGGTCACAGTACCCATATATATTCAAAGGTTTTTCACATCAGAAACCAATGCAAGAAGTCCAGGATCACGTAAAAGTAAAGGAATGCCCCAACACCTCCTGGAGAAATAGGAAACCACCTTGGGTCCTTCTCAGCAGCTTCACAAGAACAGTCACCTGCCATGATGGAGATGGAGCTATCCAAAAGGAAAGACCCACTTCCCAAAATATCAGGCTACTGATACTGTCCTACACTGCTCTGGAAAGAAATTCTGGTCTCAGCCCAGGTGTCTTTCCATGCCCTAGAACGAGTTTCAATGCAAGCTCCTCCTTTAAGCATGCCTAAAGGCAACAGACACTCCACTGATTAGGAAAAGGCAAAAAAGCAAAAGGAAGACAACACTGAACTCTGACACCTGGGCTTTCACGGAATCATGCATACACTAATGTTGGAAAAGACTTCCAACATCATCAAGTCCTACCTTTGAAAAGGTTGCTTCATGCTTTCTTGTCATGCCAATACATACAAAACCTACTGAGGGACCAAAAGATTTCTGTCAAAAAAATCTGCTTTAAAATGAACACTGCTTTCTATCACAGGAGCAGAAAATAATACACTATAAGAACCTGACGCTGAAATAATTTAACAAAATTAAAATATCTTCAAAATCAGTATATAACTTCATAAAGTATGCATTCAAAGTTCATATCAGGCTTTAATTGTTGAATGAATAAATTTAAAGTTTTAACTGAAAATATAGGCCTGACTATTTGGGTTACCAGTGCCTCCACATTTTTATTCCCATTACCTGTGAAGACAAAACCATGACTGGGTGCTATTTACCATGCTTGAATACACAGAATGTAAGTAATAAAACCTTTAATAAAAGTCCAATTATTAAAAAAAAAAGCTCAACTTCTACCAGTTCATGTATCTCAATAACACCTGACTTCATGAGCTGAATTATAAACTCAACGCCATTTCAAGAGGCATCTACCAGCCCTTCAACACAAGGGCTGGGCCTGGCTGTGCAGAAGTGCTGGAAATTCCTGGACATAAATCTATCCATTTCATGCCTGTATCGCAGCCATCAGCCTTTGCCATATGCTTGTTCTTTTGTCCATAGTGGAATTTGACGACAATTAGATTTCTGAGCGGCACATAATCTGCTCAAGCCACAAAAAAACCCAAAAACAAAAACAAACAAAAAAACCACCAAAAAACAAACAAACAAAAAACCAACTAAAAAAACCCCAAGAAACAAAGAAACAAAAACCAAAACAACAAAAAAGCAAACAAATAAAAATCCCAAACAAACCCAAACCAAACAACAAATAAGCAAAAAAAGGAGAGAAGGCACTACCAGATTCCCGAATGCCGCCACAGTGGCCACCAGTTACCCACTGCCAACCCCTCCCCGTCTGCAGAGACCACATCAAAGCACCTTTGCTGCCTCCTGGTCTTCTACAGAGCAGTTTCAGCCACTTAGGGGGAAAAAAAAGCCAAGTAAAGGCTTGGACTTAAAACATTAAAAGAAATAAATTGAGAGGATTTTGTCTGGAAACCTTGTCTTGTCCTTACTGAAGGCTAAAATAAACTTAATTTTTGTTAAAATTAAAGCAAAAATTAAATCATCTTATTATGTAATTGGAACTAGGCCTCAGGCACTAGCAGTAAAGAAGGGATTAAGGCCTCCACCACCTGGGTTGTCATTCTCATGGGCCCCATTACCACCCCCTTATTCGTTTTTATAGCCAACAGATTAAAATGCGAGCGTCGCAATCTTTGATCTTTCACTTGCTGACACAAATCCTTTCAAGCCTCCAACGTTTTCTGCTGAGGTAATTAGTACTAATTAAAAGGTTTCCAACAGCCTTTGCTCTACTTTTTCCCTCCAAAGAAATTGCTTTTACAAGTGCCTTCCATCTTTGAAATGTATGCATCGTTCACTTTCTTCTTTATCTGACTCCCAGAGATCAAGTAGATTAGTGACTCCATTATTCCCCAAGACAAAGCCAAACAACAGGTTTTTACTATCTTCCTGACCTGTTGAGGTGCAGGGTTTATATTCAGAAACAAGTGCCTCTGCTTGTATTAAAAGACAGTCCAATTACGCATTAACAGACACAATGCGGGGTTTCTACATTTAAGAATGGACATCATTTAAAGATGTTGTATTTTCTCAGAGAGAGAGAGGCAACCGTTCACTAATCAAATTGACAAGTTGTGGGACTAATAACTGGTCTTCCTTTGTTTTCTTTTCTTTTTGTGTGTTTGTGTATCACGCAAGATGCAAACAATTTCTTTCTCTTCCCCCCCCTTCCCCCATCCTTTCCTCTCCTTTTCACTTTTTTTTCCAAAATTTTCAAGATTTATACACATTTGTCACTTTAAAACAAAAATTTTAAGATTGAGTACCACCCTGAAAGATTCTGAAAGCCAGAAAGTCCTGTCTGAAGAAGTTTTGGTTACTATAATTGAAGTAGTATGTCTTGCTACAGCAAACTGATGGCCAGAAATAACATTATGGGCATTAAACCACTTTTTAATAGCACATCTAAAATAGTAATGAAATTCCAGGACTAAAAAAATTTAAAGTTGCAGCAAAAAAGAAAAGGAACAATACTTTGCATTGAGAAAGAGCTGTGTTTTGAATTTACAGGTTTTCAAATGATTGTTCAATCGACATGGGTTCTATATGGATCATTTTTCTTTATGAAAACCTGGAAGCTTTATGCCTGCTGTGATAAAAATAAATTACACTTCATGCAGCAAAAGTGCTATTCAAAAAAGAGGACAGTTCTCAGGCTCTTAAAGTTCTCACTTCCTATTGAAAATGACAGCAGCTCTCTCTCATGCTGTAGTGTCTCTGGCACAATAGATCAGAAATCATACACAGAGCCACAAGATGCTGTGTAACTTATCATTACACACACAGGGGTCTATTCTCCTCTCGCGAGGCAAGCACAGGGCTCCTGCTGGCACTAATGGGAGCTGCACGTGCACATCAAGGACAGAAACAAACCCACAGCGCATCTACTCTTCTAGCCCCAGCTAAGTTAGGAAAGTTTTGAATAGCCAGAAAGAAAATCAATTAATTGTCTCCTAATCATGCCAGTTCTTATACTTCATTTTCACAAGTATTCTACTACAGTAGTAATTTCTTTTTATGTAACTTTCCTCAAGAGGATTTAAAAAGCACTACAAACTCATCAGTTCTGCTATATTATGCCCCTGTGAAGCAAGTTTTATCTGACATATCTTGCCCAAGGTCATATGGAAATTATACGACAGGGCCAGGAATTGCACTTTTCAGTATCCTGGTAGTTCCCAGTTTTAACTAGCAGGCCATACTCCTCCTCTATGCAAGCATAATGACCAACAGCTCTTCAAGGAGGAGCTTGGCTTGCCATTCAGTGATGAAAAGGTTTGGATTAGCCATTGGATTAGCCACTCCACTGAAAAAAGGGTTTTCACAAACACAAACCTCAAATATTTCTTATGGATTCAAAATGCTAAACAAAGAAAGCAAAATGAAAACAATAGTCTGTGACACCTAAAGTGATAGCTTTAGTGTCTTTGTCTTGTTAGGACATGGCCACCACTGCCTTTATATGTCAGGCAACCCCTGCAAAACTAATACCAGGGTAGGGCATACCCTACTTCAGCTCTCAGAACTCCCAAGAACACCAGAACAATGGAAACCCCAGCTAAACCTGGGCAACTGTGGAAGCCCTGGAAAAACACATTAACACTCTCTCTTCTAACAGACAAGAGTTTAGAAATAGCACAGCTTCTTCTATATCCAATATAACATGTACTGGCTAGAGGCTTTTATGTTTATCAAATGTTAAATTCTCAGATTTCAATTAAATTTGGAATCACGAATTCTGATTTTTTTTAAAAAAATTGAAATCTGGGACCAGAGCATGGACAAAAAGAGACTTTAGTTGAAAAAGGGAATATGTATGTATCTTTCCGTATCCAAGATCATCATATAACATCATTAAAGAGAACATGATATTAATGTAATCTGATGGAAGCAGTCTGCCATATTCTCACCTATTACTAAAATAGCATGTGACTTTAAGTCAAAATCAACATTAACAACACATTTTCTGAATAATCTTTGAGACTTTCATCTTATGAGATCTGAACTGAGGAAAGAAATTTTACTAAAAATCAGACACACAAAAACCCCAAATGCTTTGCAGGGAAAGGGCAGCTACAGAGAAGTGGTCTATATGTAAAGGGGGTGCCTGACATAGAAACTATTAGTAAATAGCTTTCATTTTATCTAAGCCACTCTCATGGACAAAGCTGAATTATCTCCACAATGTGCAAACGAACTCCCAATTTATTATCTTTCTTCTTTAATTTGACCTTTTCTTGTTTATTCCTGCTTTTGCATGCACAAACTGCTTTCATATTCATCAGAGACACTTTCTTTAATATTAACAGCCAAAACTGTCTCATGAACCAAAAAAATCAGAGACAAAGATTTAAGGAAAAGAAAATCCATAGTCATGAAGCTCACAATAAAATTACAAGCTAGCAGCACAGTAGGCAAAGTTTAACACACATAGCAAAAGTAGGAAAACGAGTGTCATGTTTAATCCTTCAGAGACTGCACAAATGAAGCCATCTCAATATTTACTGAGAAGATCAAAAAGTAAAATAAAAAAAATCGGTTTCTTTGGCAAGCAAAATTTGCTTGGCTACATTACAGGTTTTAGATATCTTGGGATCTAAACTGTTCCTTGGTTATCAGAACAGGAGAGAAAAGAGACAAAAACGTCCCTTTTCTTCCCTAGGTATTCAGTTGTGGCTCTTTCCAGCCTGCAAACAGTTGCTGTTGCCTTAGGGTTTCATTATTCATCTACTACAGGATGCAAGGACCAGGAGCAGCTGGCCTTTTAACATGTAGGAGGAAGGGAGGGAAAGGCCTCACATGCAAGGGATATCAGATATGTTTGGGGTACTTATATCTTTAATATTTATTGAGGTGGGGGGTGAGGAGAGAATATATTATATATACACTACACCATCTTTTCCTTCCTTCTCCCCCAACCCCAAAGGGTAAAAAAATGCATCAATAACCTTCAAACCTGCTCTGCTTTCTCAGTAGACTTGCATGCGTTGAAAAACCTGTAAAGAAACATTTCAATTTGAAGTTTCCAAGAGATAATTATAAACAAGAGAAAGAGAAAAATAGTTTTGAAATTATGAAAAATACCCTGACAGTGACTCCCTTAGACTCACATTTAGCCCTTGAAAAATATTCTGCCAAAGGGTGCATTTTGACAGGGAAAAGATGAAGAGTGGAGAGAAGAGGCAGCAGTCTGTCATAATTGATGACACTGCAATGCAAGCTGAAGTCAAGACTGAATATTTACAAAATTCATTCAGGGCGAGATTTTTAAAAGGGGAAAAAAAAACCCAACAGCAGACACAGATGGACCAAACATTTTGGAAACACAGTGAGGCTATAACAGATAGTGCAATACAGTCAACATAATCACATCACACATGAAAAATAATTCAATGGTCATTTTCATAATTCAGGATGGTAAGAGATTGAATATAAGGAGGGGTTGGTTTTTTTTGTTTTGGTTTGGTTTTTGGTTTNGTTGAGTCCCTTTGGCCATAATAAGGCTTCAATGTTAGAAATTTTCACCCTCAATTATTAGCTTTAGCTGAGCTCAGACCACCAGTTTGCAATGTTACAGTGCAACATTGTAATTAACCCAATCTGAACCTCGACAGCCACATTCTTAAGCTCCTATTCTTTGCCTTTACTGCTTGACCTCATCTCCTCTTCCCTTCAGCTACACCCCAACCCACATGCAGTCCCATGGTTAAGCAGTTCAGGGATAGGATCCAGTTAAAATTGAGCTGGAAGGGAAGGCAGGAAGCAGAAGTGCAGTGAGCTAAACTGCCCCAAGTTGTTACTGAGGACTAATCGATTGATAAAGCGAACATATTTATCGTAGTCCTGGTCCAGCTGCCAGGGAGGAAGTTCCTTCCAAGCAAATCCAGCTGGCAGCCTGCCATCAGATTCAAAGCAGAAGACAGGTTCAAAGCCAATTGGAGACTACACTTGCCCAATTATTAGCAATGAACTGCCCGAGGTCAGGGCACAGGTACATCAGTAAAACAAAGCAATTCTCTTCCCTGTTCCACAGGGATCCAAGAGCTCATCTTCAAGAGTTGTCAATCCGGCACTTTTCACCAGTGCTGACTTCACACTTCACTTAAACAAATATGACTAATCCTACTCCCAGAGGAAATGCACTGGATCTATCTTGCTACCAGCAATACCACTCGGGCCCAGATGCATGGGAGATAACAAGCCATCTCAATGTGAATCATCCAGCACTCAATAAATGGACAGGAATTTCATAAACTACAAGAGTACACAAACTTTGGACTAGTATTACACAGGCATAAAAAAACATGCCATTTCTACTTATGTAGAAAGCATTAAAATTCACCATTTAGGAATGCAGCTACTCCCTGTATTTACTGTGAGTACTAACTAAATGACAATTTGAGAGTCCCATATATTTATATACAATGGACCAAGCTTGTTTAAATAAAATAAATAACTAAAAAAAAAATTTAATCTAGTCCTCCCATCACTAACGAACCTTACCCCAAAATTCAATTTCCAATGTCACAAAACTGTAAAGTCTTTTTTTGTCACAAATGGTAGATCTAAACTGTCTGGTAAAAAAACCACTTTGCATGTTCTTCCTACTCATTATTTTCAAGAAGAAAAAGTGGGTTCAAATACATAATAATAAGGCACAGAAATGGAAATTAAATATGTGCTTTCCAGTCCTGGGAGCCATATATTTTTTTGCCAAGACCGTTCATGAGAACGCCCAGTCAGCCAGATCTGCTGTGTGTTTCTAATTCTTCCATTAATCCAGCCTACTTCAAAACACCTAAAAGGTTTAAGTAGACAGAGCCACGGCAAAACATCCATCCCGGCCATTAAATTGCTTAGAGCTTCTATAGTGCACCTCCAAGAAGTATACAGGGAGCCACCCCTCCCATTTCACTAAAAGCAATCCAAAACAAATTCAAATACTGCTTCCTCACCTGACAGGAGAGGCATATTACCCTGAAAAGAGAAACTAAATTTTCAGGTTTCCCAAACACTTCTAAATGAAGAAAGAAGAGCAAACTAGCCTTAAGCTGCAAGGTTATATTCCAAGTTTGGTAGGGAGAACAACGTGAATGAAATTCTTTTTTTGCTATTCAAAGGAATGAGAACAGCCTGGATTAAAGCTAAAGGAAGGGTAGTTTCTGCTAAGCATTTAAATTTTGTTTGCAGGTAAGATACAATATGACTTCCCCTACCCCCATTTCAAAATGGAATATATGTAAAAATAAATTCAGAATATGTCATTATTTTTAAAATTCTCTAGTTTCTTAGCAGCAATATTTTAATGATTATACTGTCTAATAAATTGGGTGGAGCAGTATGAAATGTTTCATTATTTTCCTACTGTATCTTATTGTATCTCATTTTTATTGTTGTCCAAAATGCAAATTCACCTATACACAAGACTGCATGTGTATTATTTAATGAAATTTAAAAAGAAGATAATTTTCAACTACTTAGGCATAGTGGTGGTCTTAAGAATTACATATGATGTGTCAGATTTTTTTAGACGATTTCACAATTAGGGACAATAATTTTTAATGTAAAGTATAAGCATAAACAAGAATATACAGAAATGCCAAATCCATAAAATAAATGCTACGGCCAGTACTAAGATACACACAAATTCTATAATAAGAATCTTTGCATGCTGTTTTTGCTTGAAGTCCTTATGACAGGCACATAACAAGAAAATATTGCAAAGGCATGATATTCATATAAAAACATTGCAGTAACTATATTTGAGCTTGAAAAAGCAGATACTAAGATTTTCAGTCCAAGAGTAGAATTATTCTCAGGGTGAAACCTGTATGATTGCGGGAGAGGTTTGCTTTTAGTTACATGCACTACCATAAACTTGCTCTAGATCCTGAGTAATGGACATTTTATAACATTTCAGTTATTCGAATCTTACTGTCAATTACTTTCAGTTTTAAAGGATTTTCTTTAATCCATTACTCGTGATCAAGATAATGATTTCTCAGAATTCTAACATCTTAGCATCACACTATATTGAACACCTTAGAAAACAGAGTGCCAGGTGTTTTTCCAGTTTATTTGTATTCCATAACTAAACCAAAGTATCCACAGTGCCACACACAGATCAGACTCTGCTCGCTAGCTCCAGGTGGAGCCTCCTTGGTGAATCACCAAGAGGCGCAGATATTGCCCGGTAGATTGCAGAAGAAATTCTCATGAATTACACTTTCATATTATCCTTGAAGAAGAATAGTAGTAAAGCATATTTATTCAGTGTTTTAAGATAGCTTCAAATGATCTGATTCAACAGACATTTTCTTCTGAAAAATCAAAAAGGATGAGATAATGTGTTTCAAGGTCAGTCAAAGCAAGGGTGCACCAGGAAAAAAAAATGTTTAAACCACAGCAGATTTAACAGCTTAACCAATAAAGCTACTCTAGCCTTCAGTCAATGGAAATCAAAACAATGATTTCAAACTATTTTATTCAATCTGCAGGCAGGATTACTAGGTGATAAAGCTTTTTCTTTCTTTACTAAAGAAGTGAGTATTTCTTCTATTTTTAAGATTTCTCTCAGTAAATTATGCATTCTTTTCAGAACTACAACCACAAGGACACAGACATTCTTTAAAGTTTGTAGCTTTCTGTTCCTGTATTTATTGCCACAGAACTCAAATAGTGTCATGTATGCTCACTGGAAATCTGAAAATGCAAGGAATTTTATTACATTTAGTAAAACTCATTTTTAAATCTCCATCCAGCCCCTCTGAGTATATAAATGGCACTTTTATTTTTCCTTCCTTGAATGATGCCATTTGCTAACATAAGCAGAACAAATGTAGGTGACCCAAAATACAATAAATTACTACATTCAGATTCTTTATGACCATTGAGACTTTTCTTTAATAATCTGAAAAGTACTTATCTGTAATTGTAAAAATCCCATTCATTAGAAGTTTTTCTTTCTTTCTTTCCTATCCTGTTCTTCCCCCTCATTCAGATATATACTGATTTTCTGAAGTCCATGAATTCTTAAAAATAATATTTCAGGTTTTAATAGGAATTAGCATATTAAATATCAGTGTACAAGGGGAGTGTACAAAGCAATTCCATAGTAAATTAGTCTGAAAATTGTCCTAATTGTTATGCCAGATGACGTCCTCTACATTTTGTCTTGGGAGAAAAAGATCTTTCTGTCTAAATGCCATTATGTGTCATCCTAGCTGAGCCTCCTGCCTAGCGGGGACATTGAAGTTGTACAGCAGGAGCTGCTTCTCAGGCTTTAAGAACTACAGTAAATCTTCAAACAATTTATCCAAACAAAGGCCAGTGTGTGGAGAGAAAAATACACGGGAAGCAGATGAATAAGCAACATCAATTATGGGGGGGTTGACCTTTCTGCCCCACACCATGGCACAGATTTCACACCAAATCGCAGCAGATTGAAGTTGACATGCCTGGAGTGAAAACACTGGTCCACACAATGTTGCAACTCTACATTCACAGAGCTGCAGTAAGGAGAGGAGGAAGAAAATGAAGAGAAGGGGAGGGGTGTGTGAATGAAAAATCACATATAATGGGCCTGGGTTTATTTTACAGAGAACAAAATGGCTCAATTTGAGCACTTAGACTGTCAAAATTTGCTACTGTGAGATACGAGAGGTTCATCCAAGGGGACACTTGAATCAGGTGCCTTCAGTGATAGAACCTAGAAGAAGGGATTGGGAGAATAAAGGCTTTTCTTAAAAACTTGTTAATATTGTTAGAGATCATATTATTTCACATTAAAGATTTACCTTTAGTTAAAATGGCAGTGACCAGGTTTTTTTACAGTAGCAAAAAATACTGTCTCATGCAGCATTATTTTGCCCCACCAAAAATCCAAATTAGCCTACAGTTATACCTACATTTGGAAAGATTCCCACCCCCATCCCAGGAAAATATTGCCTTTACTTCCAAGGAAATGCCAGACTAAGTAATGTGAACTTTGAAACCACCTCAATTAAAATTCAGGTTTGGGCCTTTAGAACAGTCAAGTTAAAGATTTCTTTTTCTAGATTGGCCGTAGACAGATGATTATTAAATATTTATAAGTCTTTGAAAAGGATTGAGTGCTTTTGCTTTGTTTATTGTGTGGAGCTCCTCCTCCCCCTTCTTTCCCCCACTCCTTCTTTGAGGGAATCTATGAGTGATCATTTTATTTGAATGCTTCACCAGTTGGTTCATGCAAAGACAGATCAGGCAGCCCTATGCAGGCCATTTCACATCAATGGAATCTCTTAACACTGTTGCAATAGTAGCTTAAAGTTTAATATGCAATCAGATCAACAGCTTTTGTCTCATTCCACAGGACATTAATATACAAACTGCTACTATTTCATGATGATGGTAACTAAACACCACCAATTCTGGTTCAGACTGAACAGATTAAAAATAGATAAACTCACAATAACATTTACATTGATCTTAACCTTAGATACTGTCAATAAAAAAATTCTCAACCAATTAATCTACCAGCAAATTTTGTTGCTTAGCTGTGAAGTCTAGGTTTAAAGATTACCATTTATGATGTCAGACAGCAGAAATGTAAACGCATTTCTTAGTGCTGATAGCTTGCCTAATTCGATTTTTCAGCCTGAGTGCAAGTTTCACCACTGTCAAGAAGAAAAGCTATCACCTTTTCCCCAGGTATCACATCTGCTACACTCTTTCCAAAACTACTCAGACCTTAGACTTCATTCCATCCGGATAAAAAAGAACTGTGAAGGAAAAGTCACAGCGTATGGAAATATGATACTGTGCTTTCCCAGAACTCTATGACTAATTTCAGAACCATCCAATGAAATCCCATACTACTGTAGGTTTTTAGATTCTGTGCTGCTACACAGAAGCATATTTTCCTCTTAAATTAACATCGTTCCTAAAAGTACTCTCCTATTTTAAATGTATCACAAAGAACAACGAAAGGATTAACTGAAAGCATAGTAGCACAACTGGGAACTTTACACTCCAGAAGAATGCGGCTACAGAGTTAAGAGAAAGACATTTCCATAGACTTTAACAGACCCTCAAGCTGGCAATACCCATCTCATTATTTCTAGATACAGCTATATTGCAAATTATTTGATTATATTCCACAACAGCTAATTCCTAGGACTTCCCAAGAACTGTTTTTCAACCTTGCAAGCACAGGATGAAGGAATACTCTTTGAGTGAGATGACCAAAGGGCTTCCCCACCATAGGTGTCAGAGGTGATCTTGAAAGCACTGTAACTAAAATCTACAGTCGTTTCAGTTACAGGAGAGACAAGGCTCAAACTCTGAGCACACAATAAAAGTTCATATATGTGTTCTGATCTCTAACTGGTTACCTTTAGACCAACACAGCTGCATTTTTGTTAGGACTTTGGTTTTTGATTTTGGTTGTGGGCAGTTGTTTTGAAGGGTAAAACTTATTTGAGGGAGAGGTTTTAATGCTGTTTATGTCAGCTGCTGAAACTATATTCTTTCTTTACCTTGGAGCATGATTAGGTAAGAGTCTGATTATTCTGCTTGTTATGAATCTTGAAAACGAAGACTTCAGATAATTCTTCCCAACAGGTCTGCATCCCTTTTCCTCTTTTCCTATCAATCCCACATATTGCGGCAGCAGGTCTGTTGGTTGGCTGATGTATTTAAACCACCCAAGTTTTCTGAAGTCTGCCATGGTGACAAGCATCTCAAAATGCATTGGAGCTCTCCAGCCCTTGCAAGCATATTGTGAACTAAGAAGCTTAGGCTTCAAATTATAACTTATAGGCCACAGTCAGCAGGTCAGTCTTTCACAATTACAATGTAAACCGGACAAGACTAATCATCAGGAAGGTCAAATTAAGGCAGACACCCTTGGCAAGATCAATCCCTGTTAGCCAGCCATCCACCCAGAGGCACATTTGACAGTAGCTCTAAGAAATGCTCTGGAAAAGGCGCTGATGAGTGCTCACTGGAAAAAATGAAACTCAGGTAAAACAACAAAGAAAGGAGGACCTGAGTACTCAATCACTCAGAATTAGCTATTTCTCTTGTGAAGCCAATTGCCTAATCTACCTCTAATAAAACCATAATATTTTAAGAGCAAACTATACTAGAATTGCTACATCTGTTGTACCCTTAAAGAAAGGTAAGGAAATTCTGGCGTGTACAGCAGACAGAACTCAGAGCCAGCTAGCAGGGTTCAAGTGAAAATTTCTAAAGCAGGAAAGCAACTAGCACAAATACGAAACAGTATTCAAACCTTTGGCCTCTTATAACATCCTATGTTATTTGATGAGATATAACTGGAGAGTGGGGTTAGTTTTTGTTCCATGCAGAGTTTATGTGCTTTACCTTTCCCATTAAACCAGACTGTGCTAGGAATAATTAAAAGGTTCTGCATAGTCTGAGTGAATTAGTCCTCTCTTGATTAGTTCTGTAAACAAAATAGGGCCAAGTAGACTGTTTTAGATTGACAGTGCACCAGTAAATTCATATAAATATATCTACAGATAATACACATACTCAAGTACATGTCCGTTTATAAATTCATATATTAACATTTGCCTTACACAGAGAGACTATGCAGGTGTGGCAAACCAGACTCTTAGCAACATCTATAGTCCATTTTTTTAAAGTTACTAGTTATTTGACAGACCTAATACTTATGCAAGGCATAGTAGTAGAAACTGTCTTCATTTCTAAGATTTCACACATTCCCTAATTAATTCAAGGGGACTTACAGTTTTAGATAACATTCTTCCTTTTATCACCTGCCATCTAGCAGTTGGTATAATGTCAACACTTACATTTTTTTTCCAACTGAAATCATTTTTAAAACATTTTTATCCTAAAATGTTCTCCTCGATTTTTCAAAAATTATCTTAAAGATAAGAGATTTCTTTCCATTTCAGTCCCACAACAACGAGAATGTCAGCACAGCTTTTTTGACAGACAAATTATTGAATCAAAGAAAGAATATGCCATTAAGCCCACAGGTTAGGAAGTGTCAGGAATGGTTTAAAGAGATATCCCATTTATCTTCAAAACATGCACGGAATGTCACTAATGTGTGTTTATCATGTATAATCAGACAAAGAAAATATCGAAATAAAGTACTCCTGCATACAATAGAAGTCTCCTTCCATCTCTCAAGATATCAGTGCTATTCAAATAGAATAATAATGATGAAACCTCCTTTCTTGAAAATGGAAATCAAGTGAAATGTAGATAGAAATGATTTTTTTGTAGTTGATGTACGTTTCTAAAGTGCATTAACAGGAAATCCAGAACTTTTTAGGTCAATTATATTGTCAGTATTGTCAATGCCACTGAAATGAATACCTAAGCAGTGCATATTCTTGCTGGAACAGGGTTAGAGAAGAAATCCTGTATTCAATTACTTGGAGTACAGGAGCTGCAGGCACATTCTTAAATGCCTGCTTTGTTTCAATCTTATTTTTATTTTTAATAACTCAAAAGGCATCCAGGAAACATAATTATGTGTGGTTTCAAAATCCACAGTCTCCAATGTTTCCCTTTTAAATTTTTGGTTTTATTATGGCAAATATTTTTTAAAACCTATTTTGGTGGCCAAGTGCATCACAAAACACTATGTCACAGCTTTCATAATCAATTTTTCAAGACATGATGTGACAGGTCCAGAGAGTTAACTAACATACAAGCTCAGTATAAGAATAGTAGGCAAAGGTTTTTTAAACATCTGAGAGGTATTTGAAATAAAAATGGTGGTGACATATTGATGCGATGGGAGGTTTTGCCAGGTGAGATGAATAAATGCATCAGGTGAACTCTTTGGAACTTGCTATTATTCTTATGAACAAAAATTTTAAGAAAAACTATTCCTGCAGATTTCCTAGCTACAATCCCAGGAGGAGACCAAACAGGCACCTGATATTTCCATCATTCTCAATGCTGTATTTATGAAAAACTTTTGTTTAATGCGAAATTTTAAGTGGCCATATAGAAGGCAAAGTGTTTTATGAGAGTGTCAAAAAATAGAAGGAGTTGGTTATGTAAAACATCACAAACTGATAAAAAACCCAAACACTTGGCATCCTCTACATAAAGAAAAAAATAAGTCTTGTAAGAAATCCAAAATGCAAGACACCTCTCAGAAGACTCTCAATACTCTTGTGCCATCCTCCCACATGTACCTCATGGCCTTTCTCTCAGCCCATTTATTTAAGGAGCCATGTGCAGCTCATCATCTTCACCCACTGACCAGCCAGCAGTATCTGCCACAACAGAGCTCTCTCTGGAGTCAGGGTCTCCACACTTTCTGCTGCAGCCCTGAGAAGAAGCACACTCTTTAGCTGCACAGCAACATTTCTACTGCTCCTTGACAAATGTCTCAATATCCAGATTATCAGCTGCCACACAATTAAAAGTGCATGCATGTCACAGTCACTTACATGATCTCAAGGTCTAGCACCTTCTCTATCATGTACAAATATCATTCAAAGAACAGAAAACCCTGAAGCAGAAAGGATGTTCCCCAGAAGATAAAGAGGAGATTTAGAGGGAGAGAAAGCCTGTCTAAAAGAAAGAGCAATCAAAACTTATGAGAATGACAGTAAAAGAACTCAGCAAATACGAGACAGCAAGAGATAAAGACAAAGCAAAGGTGGACAAGGAAAGGAAGCACAATAAAGCTCTATTAAGATACGTTTCATACTGTCTGCTGGGGTTTACACCTTGAAGGAGGCACTTGCCACAGATGTATTTTAATGCCTTGAGAAGTTGAAACACTGCACTTGAGCAAGAATTCAGTGAGAAACCCCCAGATGCTTTCTCCTACAATAACTGTCACATATTTACCTAGGTATTTAGGCATATTTTGGAATAGTATTCTGTTTCTGTTTCTAGAACTACTAGTCAAGGATTTTTAAAATTATTTCAAGTTAACCACTACAATCTTTCCCCTCTCTTTTCTAGTTTAGCTCACAGAGTGAAAGGAAAAATAGCATAAGAGAAAAAAGGAATTATCATGTAGACATTTGTGTGTGTTTAGGAGGAACTTGCAGTAATATTGCCAGGCTGGGTTATTTTTCAATAGAGAATTTTAAATGGCTCTTAATTTCATTCCATTTTTTTCCAGATATGATGCTGAAAATTCCTTTGGTCTAAACCTGGTAAAAAATGCTCTTTTAAAGAGCTCAAAAAATATCCCATTTCCCCAAGACTTAAAAGACTGAATTATTTTCCTCTCAGAACCATATGAAAAGTGATTGTGCTGAAGAAAAAAAATCCACTTAATGTATTCTTGTGTATTTCTAGGATATATTTACACTCTGCACATGAACACACACTGGTAACACATGGGGGGTTTCATTCTTTAAAAGCTGTAATTAATTCTTGATAGCCAGATACTGTTGGGGGGGAGAGGGGGGAACAAGTGCATGGAAAGGTTGGGGGTTTTGTTCAATTACAAAAAATATTTTCCCTCTATTTAAAATAATGTTATATTTGTATTTTATCTCATTCCCTTGTAGGATACAAAACCTACTTATTTTCTAAAACACAAATATTTTTCAATACAGTAATCATTGTGAGCATAAATATATATGGTGTGGCTTGAACACTAAATTTAAAATTGCCATAAAATTAATGTCCACAGCAGTGCTGTTTCTGAGATTCTTCCATGTTTAGGTCAAATTTTAATATGTGAATCCATGAAAAACTAACACAATTCCTGGCCTTATACCTGTCTTTACCAAAAAATGAATGTGCACATATAGGTCTGTATTAATGGGACAATGATTCTGAAAATTTGCCCAAGGTGGAGTGTTCCAAAAAGTATGTATGTTCACTCTCTGTTACCTTTCCATGTTTTTTTTTACCAAGAATTTCAGTCAGGTCTTTTGGACATGCCTACTGATATGCTCAAATGCAGACCAGAACACTTAAATAAGGAATAACTTCAACTAAATACTTAAAATTTTATCTATACCAAAATCTACAATATTAAAATTTCTAGTGTACACTTGGTATTACTTACTAGACCCCACTTTCTCAACAGACACTTGCTGTCATTAGAAAAATAATCTGAACTTAAGAATTTATAAGAATGATTTCCCCAACATTACCAATCAATTTACAAACCAGTCTCAACAAGATTAAAGTACATTAAGTTCAGAAAGAAAACTTTGCTCAAATGCCTCACTATGAATTTCAAAATTTCCATTTCACTCAAGATCTCAAGATGTAAGTTTGGAATTGAAAAAACTTGTCCCAAAAAGGCACTGTTTCACTTCAGTTTCCTGTGAAAAAATTGTTCAATATCTAAGCAATCTGTGGTCCTCTGCAATATACCAAGGGAGGTGACACTTCCCTATGATGCAAGACAAACTCCTGCTATAGCAAGTTGTGCTGTAAATACTCACTGCTCCCAGTTTCTGAAAAACAGAGAATGCAGATGAACATCCTACCTCCTGGAAAGTTGCAGGTTAAAAAATAAAATACATGTATAAGTGGTTAAAAAATTTAATACAGCAGAAAAGTAAATAAGAAATAAATCAAAAGAGCAGTATAAGACAGCATTCAACTCTTTGCCTCTTGAAAATTTAAATGAATACTCCTTGAGAGCAAACTACAAAATGCTAACCTTGAAGTGTTGAGTGGCAGAAAGAATTATGGGTTATTGTACTGTCAAAATGCCAGACAGCTGTATGTTGAGTTACCGTGTTATTTAGACAATCAGAAACTTGGAAGCTAATGTGACATATTTTTTTCAGTGTGAAAGCTCCTGACATGCGTCATGATAATTTCTAAAGGGACAAAATGTTATATAAAAAACATAGTGCCTTTATGAAACTGCCTAACAGGTACAACACTGCTGCAAGTAGAATTCATACTGAATACTATAGATAAGTAAGACTGATTCAGGACATTACTAAAATTGCTATTACATCATTCTGTTTTTAATTTGTTCTATGCATTTTATCACTGTCATACTTGTAGATACTCTCTATACATGTATAGAGTCTAGAACTACCTAGCTATTTATTTTATGTCTTTCTGCTTAAACATGTTTCTAATTTTATCACCAAAGAGTCCCTATAAGCCATTATTTGAAAATTTTCTGAAGAGAAAATAGGCTGTGTTACCTACTTTGAGACTGGCAAAACCTACGTCCTTTGTGAACTGACACGGCTCAGAAGATTCCAGAGCTTTCATGATTCATCTCCCTCATTTCACAAGACCCAATAGTTTCTGTACCTAAGATTAGCTCAGTCTTATACACCAGAATATTAAATGTTGATATTCTATTACAAGGTTAGATTAGTCTAATATTAATGGGTTAAAACAGCATTGGGATCATCCCTCTCAGTTCATATAGTTCCCCACATTGTCTTAAACAATATTAAGGAATTGCTTCAGCATAGACTAGACAGAAGTTAAGATTTCCTGTACATTTTAATTTGGTTCTCACACTGAAACAAGTTACTTCATCATTTCTGAACACCCTTTTATCAGCCACAGATTTCCTTATCATTCATATGCCCCTATCCATATAACTCCATACCAAACTGCATAATGCAGTCATCCTTCATCGAGACACCTATCAGTTGCAAATGTCTCTGTTGAACTGAACTGTTACAAAGACAGAGCTCTGCACTCTTTTCTAGATAAATTAATATTTTGCATGCTATTTTCTTATTTATGCCCATTCTAACATAAAGCTATCACAATCTCTTCTTGCTCCATTCCTGAGTTTTTCCAGGTCTCATACCACTTACCAGCACTGTTGTGTGAAGTCTTTCCTGTTCCATAACACCCCTTTTGAAAAGCAAAAGCAAACAATTAATTTTATAATATTATTTAATGGAAACTCATTCTTGTAGAAGCAGGGGATGTGACTGAACTCTGTGAAGACCTTCCAAAACTCTGAAAACAGCTCAGGACCACAACAGACAATAAGCTAGAAACAAAAAACGGCACTCAAAGGATAATAAGACGACCGGGTGTATAAGGACATTGGGGAATAAGCAAACTATCTTTTACAGAGGTAACGCTAATAAGGCTAATTAGATAAGGCTGATAAACTAAAAGAGTGTAGGGATGACTAACAAATTTAGAACTGTATGTAGCATCTCATATCAGAACCCAAGGAAATTAATCTTCATTAGTACAGTAAATGAAATTACTTGAAAACAGTTTCACAAATGAACATAGGAAATTTCAGTAATGATGTCTGCAATCCAACAGACAGAGTAACAAGACTGGGAATACTTGGAGACTGAAGTTATCCAACCCCAGACTGGGAATAAGAAGCATGTTCTTACCAGAACAAAGTCTCAAGCTCTTTTCACTGCTGAGGTTTTTTGATTTGGTTTGGTGCAGTTGTTTAATACAAGACAAAAGCCATACTGTATTTTACATAAGGATCAATTCTGGAAGTAGTTTTAGAATATGATATACTGAAAGTCGATCTTTAATTATAAATATCACGTACATTTATTACACTACACAATGTGTGCTATTACACTATACAGTAGCTACTCCACTGAAAAGTTTCAGTAATCTTTTTACTTCATTTCTTCTGCATATCCATATTTTTCACACAGGGCAAAACTCAAGTACAAGTCCATAACTGGACAGTTATTTTTGAACTGTCAGATGCAGTAACTCTTTTTTTTCCCAACTAATGCGCTTTATTTTCATCAACAATGCATTTCATGTGCTGTCATTGCTTACATACCTATCCTAAAAATACTCGATAAAGGGTCATTACTAACCTAGAAATACTAGCAGCAACAGATGTCATTAACTTTTGGCTTACCTGCACTGGTACAGAGCTACCTGAGTTATCCTACCTCCAGTCTCAGAACAGTGAAAAATTAGTCATTTATTTATTTTGCTTTATGGGATTTTGCCAAATTTTGATCATGTTAAATTATGCCTATTACACAGTTAGTACCTGGGAAAGGGGAGTTAGCAACCTTTTATTAAAGACCTCTGCCAATATAAAACATTCATTTAGGAATTACAAACAACAAGCCAACAGCCAATTTCTACGGCGATCAAAAATTGAACAACATGATTATAAAGATTCTAGGCCTGAAACAGATGCTTTTCAGATCACTTATTCAGCTGGTAGGGGAATTTGATCAGAATATGCAGTACCTTGCAGCCCATTGTTCTCTTTCTATATATACACATTGAGAGAACATTTATGACAGTAATGCATTAGACATTTGTATTAGAAATGTTTTTGGTCTTTTGTCATCCTACTTGAAAAGAACAAAATCTTAAGCATTTATAGTGCAAGGTTAAAGAACTTATTTAGCAGTGATATTCATATTTCATAGCTTTTTCAGAACTACCAACAAAATGCTTCACCTGATTCTCTCTCAGTGCAATAGAATATGCCACTCCCGTATCACCTGC
Source organism: Regulus satrapa (assembly GCA_013396955.1). Classification (NCBI taxonomy): domain Eukaryota; kingdom Metazoa; phylum Chordata; class Aves; order Passeriformes; family Regulidae; genus Regulus; species Regulus satrapa. Next base: position 235,432 of record VWZN01012645.1, on the reverse strand, counting down.
ATCCCATGACCAGCAAAGTATTTTTAATGCTTATTCTCTGATTGATACCAGAACAGAAATATTTCCTTATTGTTCAAGCTCACAGTACAAAACCAAAAATATTTTAGCTCGCTTTTTAATTTAAAATTCAAGATGAGAAGAAACCATTTTAATTTCTGCTGATCAGCTCCCTAGACACAAATCCAAATTTCTCTCATACCTTAAAGCAAAGCAGAGAACAAATAGTGGAAGCAGCAAAAGGAACATGCTACGTTAACAACACTAATATGTTTCTTTCATAGCAAGGGGAAAGTTGGTTTTGGTAGATATTGAAATGTATTTGTAATACTAAAATCTGTTAAGTAAGACAGATATTGCAGAAATGAGATCAAAACTTAACTTACTTGCACAGCTGCTTTATTTTACAGCTTAAATCTGACTTCCATCAAAAACATCACCATCAATGGGATTTTCTAGTGTCAAAGTGAACCAAGTGGAGGGTGTTTATATGCTTTACTTGAATTTTGTACTCTGAACCTGAATTTACGGAACTGCAAACTTCATGAAGACTACAATTTTATCACCAATAATCTCCTTACAGGCCAGGTCCAAGCAAATATAAAATAAATAAATACCCAAAACAGAAAGAAAAATGCTATATATTGACTTCTGTGCCATACAAATACACTGGAGTTATATGCAGAATAACCCTGGTGGCAAAAACAAGCAATTTAAAACAAAGCAGAGTCAACACTGATGAAAAGAGGCTGCTCTGCATAAGGCTTGGAAACATAATGGTTTGACTCATTAAAAATATTTCCTTGCATTGGAGTCTTGTTAAGACAAGTTATATCAAAGAAATACATATGGTTTTAGTATTTCAAATAAAATATTCACTGGGATTTGCACAGTTTCTTTCCTTAGATGGGTTTAATTTTAGGAAAAGATGTTAAGGATGATATTTCCCACATCACATTTGGCTAAATCAAAGCAAATGAGAATGTAATAACAGAATTATATTACTGTGATACTTTCAGAGACTAAATAGCTTATTTGGGGTATTTAAGAACAGGAAGGCAGAAGGGAGGGAGCAGGGAAGAAAATAGAAAGAAAGCTATAATCACCAAGTCCTATACATGTATTTAATCAGACAAAAATCTATCACTTATTAAACTGTAAAGTAAAACCAGTGTTCAGTTCTTCAAACCCATTTTTTTTTTTTTAATGCTGCAGCCAGATGCCCAAACTCCACAATGTTGCAAAAGGACTGCAAGAAAAATGGCAGCAAAAGTTTGAAAACTGGGGACTACGTGGACTAAAGCTCATAAACCTCTCTGAACAAACAGGCAGACATCTCAATATTGAAAGCTGGCCTGGATCTTCTTTAATTCTAAACACATGCTTCTTGTCAAAGAGATACAAGAAGGAAGCCTGAACCTTATCAGCATTTATACCTGGCAGTTTTGTACCCCAAGAATTACTGGATATTGGACTACCATAAAAATGGTATTGAGAGCTGAGTCTTATCCTAGTTACATTTCTGCTAACATTTCTGCTAAAAGACATTTCAATTATGCCAGATCAGTTGAGGATTCTAAATGAGGAATGTCTCCTCTTCTTTCTTTTTTCCAGCTTATTAATTTTTATTTTTATTTGACAGTTAACCTAATGCTAAGATAATACTGTGTAACTTTAATGCTTAAAATTGATATATAGCCATAGGGCATGCTTTGTGATGGATAGGCTTATATGAAGAACCATAGAATTTGATTACTATTTTTCATACTTAGCATTGATGATGAATATTTTCAACATTAACATTTCATGGAATAAAACACTACTAAAAAGAAAGTTATAAAAATAGAGGAATACTACTACTTTTAAAGCACTTCTTTTTCATGTTCCGTACAGCGTGAAAAGTTCAGCCAAATGAACAAAAGCTGTAGCACTGTTTACATTAAACAGAATTGCTCCCATCATCTCTTGATTTATAAACTCCACAACATTCATCCACTCAGCTTCACATGGCTATCTAGATGCGTTCTTTCCCTGTTTAACATCTATTGCACGCACCACAATTGCTCACTGCTTGATCTTTTTGGTACAATGTTCATATAAATATGATGTCTTTCAAATGCACTAATGCCTCTCTTTCACCCAGTACCTGTGAATCACTGAAAACATACAGTAAGTACCATTACAGATTTCCCTGGTTTTGTTCTCTTCTCTTCCACTGCTGGCCACTGTCAAAGTATTGAGCTGTGTGGACCTTTGTTTTGAACCCAGCACTGTCATTATGTCTATATTATAATCTTAAAAGAAAAACATCTATGCAAATCCAAGGCCAAGACTCCATGTCCTTCCCTCAAGCAAAGCAAAACCATGGAGTTTGTACAGCACAAGAGAATATAAATTCCTCCTGAACAACACTAGGGAAGTTAGAACAGATTTAAGCCTCAAGATCATAACCAAATCATAGAAGAGTTGCATTTCCTGGTGTTAGTTTCAGCTTTTGTGCAATCAGATTTGACACAGAAGCACTTACACCTGCTCTGGCACACCACGTGAGCCCAATCCTGTGGCAGGAGCTCACTGCAGGAGGCAGAGACGGATCAGCTTCCTACAGAAAACCAGAGTCCATGACAATGCACCAAATATACAGTTCATTGAATCAGGTTATTTATTCTTTATCATCTACACAAATACTCTTAATCCTTTCCCTTCATACATAAAGTCTTCATTTCTAATTTATTGCTCTAAATAAAAAGCTGGTAAGACAATATTTTACAGACAATTGTGCGTATAGCAAAAGACACTTAACCTTAAGAATGAGTCTTCTTGTTTCTATGCTCATTTTGTTATAAAGAATTTGAATTCCACCCAAGTAATACATCAATAGATACTAAACCATTAATAATTCCTGTACTTTTTCATAAATGAGCGAAGTCCAATAAATAAACGGGAGCTGTTACATGTCAGAGTAGGGTTAACAAGCATCAAGGAGATTTCAAAGACAAACTGCAGGCTGGGGCTGCCAGAAGGTAAGATTCATAATGATGCCACGAATTCTGGGGACCCATTTTTTACTGTCCACTATGGCAAGCATCTAAAATTAAATGTTAAGGAGAAATTTGTCCTGAGCTCTGACACATAGCAGTTTAGGTAAACAATCTCTAAAATTAAAAGCAGATTCTTGATAATAAATTCCAACATGTATATCTTTATAACAGACAACCTTCCCTTATAAATCAAGAGTTGTTATCTTCTCACAGAAACCTTTTCAAATTAGATCAGATGACTCATCTGAAATATTTCATCCACCTCCCCTCGTTTGTGAATACCAGTAATAAATGCCCAGTTATCAGGCTGAGAAAGAGGAAATTTCAATATTAAATGAGAATGAAAGCAAATATTATGCTAAGAAAAGAATGGCTCACCCAAGAGAAGTTGTTCTGGATGTTCTATGATCTCAATGAAAAATCTATCCAAACAATAAATGTGGAATTATTTTAAAATAAATCAGTCTTGGTGTTAACATTTGATACATGAAAATCTTCCTCATTACTCTTCTAACTCCTTCCTTCAGAAAAGAACATTTCTCTTTCTTCCTATTTAAATACTTACTAGCTGACTATATTTATTATCTTTTGCTTTGGTCAACTGAGTCAATGCAACCCACAAAATCTTCTAAATAAGCTACATGCACCACCAATCTGAGTAGATACCCAGGACAATTTTTTTTCTCTCTTTTAAACTTCTGTACTTTTTACTTCTACCTAATACATAATACAAGCTAGATAAAAACTGAATTAGAGAGACAGAGTAATGCTTTTGGACACACTGTATTTCAGTCCTCCACTCTTGGAAAACACCATTACTATCCTGAAAAATCAGAGAGTTTTACTGAAGAGAAGCAGAAGTCTCTTCTTAGGCACATCGTTAGCCAAGTCATGCAATGTTGCAAGTGATCCTTGTTTGAAGAAAAGTTTCTAAGAAAGAAGGGAATAAATAACTTCTATTGCCAAATTAGTAAATTATAAACTTTTTATTCGGCGCACATTCAGTTCTGAGATTGTGACTGTTGAAAGACAATCTCAAGAGTGGTGGTCAAAATAAACGATGATGTGAATCACAGCAAGTAGACTGGTCTCCCAATAGCAAGAAAATCTGGAAGGGCAAGGGGGAAATAAGACTAAAAATCTTAGTGGCCTAAAGATAAAACACAAATCCCAAAGGAATTGTGCTCTTGAACCACCTGGTATGTACAGCACACTGTATCTTTGTAAAACCAATTGGTGGACTTCTGAGTAATGCTACAGTATCTGAAATATTTGTAGCCTTTCTGTCTACACTGCCTTTGTAAAGGCTATGAAAATTTAAAGACAAAAAAGACAAAAAGACAAAACTAAATAAGAAACAGTATTCAGTGTTCTTCATTTAAAAACCACAGCTTATAAATAAAGATAACAAAAAAAAAAGTGCTATTTAGAGTCAGTGCAACAAAATTAAATGCTATCTGAAAGAATTTATTCCATCCAACCTTAGCTCAAAGTATTTAGAGAGCTAAAACTATATTTTATCTGGAAATTATATTCTCAAGTAATGACAAATACAACTTAACATGAAGAACAATCTTTTCTCCTGCTTCTTAACAGATAATGACTTTGAGGTCATTCCATTAGTGATCACTGCAGCTTTTAAATGAAACACATATAACCCTCACCCAATTAATGAAAGTATCCTACATTTCTTATATATGCCAATACTAAATGAATGTTTAAACATTGGTCACTCACCACTGCATGCCCTGTAAGTCATATTTGGAGTAGCACAATAATATTGCTGACAAGATTGGTGGAAAGCAGGGGAAGAATTAAGGTGTCTTAGCATCTATAACTCTATGCATGCTTGCATTTATAACATTAAATTATGCAGCTGGAGGAGTGTTCTTAGAGATATTTTTCCCCCATGTTTAGTTACCTGACCAATGCGAGCTTCAGACAAAACAGTGGTTTCATCTCACATCTCTAGTTGCCCCAGACTTTCACTTTTTCCCTTTCCTGGCAAAAATCCCACAGTATTTTTATGCATTCTTTAATTTATTTGTTTTATGACTGATGTTTTTTTCTTCACTCAGCCTTTTTCAGTCTGTCAGCATGTCCTCTCTATGAATTGAGAAAATGCCAAAAGAATAAAAAAGTTTCCCAGAAACACCTGTGCTTGTGAGGAGCATTAAAAACACCACTTTCTGGACAAGAGGCATGAAATGAGACATGAGAGCCTCAGCAGGAGCAGACAAGGTTGGCCTTCACTTTACAGATGGAGAGGTCTAAGATACGTAATTCAGCTTAAAACTCCATAAAAACTAACTGATGTTTTAACTTAGTTTTCTATCTTTACAGCTAGAATAGATGCTCAGAACTAGGCTCAATAATTTTCCAATCATTGTAATCTGTTATTTTAACTGCAGTCACATGTTGTTAACTAGCTGTGCATTAGGCCATACCTTTCTAAATCTCTTTTGAAATGAAGTATCTGTGGAACTTAACATGTCCGAAGACTGTCTCTGTAACCTTACTTGCCTCTTAACCTTACCAAAAGTATTTTGCTGTCCTACTGACAGCAGGTGTCAAGGAAGCTCTTAATGTCCCATTCCTCTCACTTCAATATATGTATTTTAAAACCTAACTTTAAATTCAGCATCTCATTTACAGCTCTACCAGTGAAAAGGCAAGAACAGGTATCTTGTTCCCATTGAAGCTATTTTAACTCGGATCTCCTCACTCATGTAAACAATCTCCTGAAGTTTCAGCAATATTACTATTTTTCATCATAAATACTTATTACAGTGAAAAGAGTGGTCAATAAAAGATGCTCCACAAAAAGCATACACAGCTCATTTCTCAGATCTCTCATTTAAGCAATGCCTGTCAAATTAACAGGAAGAGCTTTGTTCAGTGGCAAAACCAAAATTTATGCTTTCCAATGTGCAAAAAACAACAACGCTCCTTCTGCAGGAAAGATGCTAATGCCTTGTTTCTCTCTGTGTCCCTCAAGCAGAAATGTGTATGTCAAGACAGTGACAAATGACAGCACTTGTTAAAGCAGCAGGACCATCAGGTTCTCACCACCTCACTGCAAGGGAGATAGGCCTTGTGAAGTATGAACTTACAGGACCTACATCTCTTTTCCTCCACACCATGAGTGAAGGAGGCTCCACTGCCAAGGCAGTTCAGCGCAGCATGGCTCTCTGACTCTTCTAGCTGCCTCACACCTGTCGCTTTAGACCCAGAAGTTACCAGAATATTTAACTCTTTGCCTACAGGACTGGATATAATGGTTTCAGAACAACATATGCCATGTGTGCAGGTTAGCATCAAGGATGAAAATCATCCAATCAACCACTGAGAGCCTTTAATAAAAGTAAGAGTAGGAATGGTAAGCATGCATGCTCTCATTGCCTGACACAGTGTGTGCTTGCAGAGGACTGAGCTCTTGACAGCAGTTTCACTTAATCAATGCAGGAAACACATTAAAAAGAGACACAACCATTTTCTCAACCATATTTAAGCTTTTTCCTTTCACTGCTGGCCCTTTGTTAGTACATATGGAGCCTCCAAACAATCCCTTCTTATTCAAAGCACTGAAGAAATTGTATTACACGAGAGCAAAGATGCAAGATTTAAAAATAGAAACTGGAACCGCATCATAAACCAAAATATACCAAGGTATTGATAAGGCACATTTTCCAGTATCATAGTTGATTAATGTTAGCATGTGAGCAAACTATTTACGGACTAAAATATTGATACAAATTGATAATGAGGAATTATAAGTATTTTATTTAACTAATTTTCTTGTATACACTAATGAAAAATACAGCACTGCTATCAGATTCAAGAGTTTGTTGAAATTTATTGTGATATAGATATACATTTAACTTTTCCAATATTAAAACATTATGAGCAAAACGTATCAGCCAACGCTGTAATTAGATACTTAAAAAGAGCATTTTTGGAAAATGCAATTTTCTAAACAAATTCTTACAAAGACAGGTGCATCCCTAGTTTTAAAGGTAATCATTATTGAAAGTCTTTGTTGTGGCAAGTAGATTTTTTTTTTTCCTCTTTAGGGTTCATTATAGATATTTTGCAAATCACACCAAAGAAGAGAGAATAACATTGCAACTCATGTATTTACTTGGAAGGGTACAAATAAACCTTTTCATTTTTAAAATAAACTATGCTGACAGTACAGACAACACACACCTGTGTATAAACCATTTTCAAATTTAAGGTTCATAGGGAAATATGGCAGATTTCTCTAGAATCTTTATTCTAGAGAAAAAACATTAACTTTTCAGTTCCAAAGCAAGATCCTGAGAGTTATGTAGGGAAGCAGCAGCACTGAGGGTTGAATTTCTTTCTGGCAAGTTTCCTCTGAACAAACACAGACAAAAAAATGCTGTAAATGGGCTCCTAGGTAGAATTCAGGCTGCCCATGAATTTTTCTTAAGCAAAGCCATTAGAGAATTTAAGTCAACAAAGTCATCATAAAGCCATGTGTATTCTATACTTCTAATTATTAGAGCAATTCTCAATTGCTTCAAAGAGAACAGTCAGGTATATCCAGTTAAACGTTGACATGTCTGTGAGATAGAAACAGAGGAGAATCATAAATGGCATATATTTGTCATTTTTAAAAGTGTTGATTGTTATAAATAGATTTTCAGTAAAACATGCAGCCTGAGCCAAATACTTGGAAGTTTTATACACAAAAAATAGTTTTAGAAGTTTTTTATGCAATAAGATTCTATTTAGCACTAATAGATACATTAATTTTAATTAAACAAGTGGTTTTGCATCTTATGATCATCCTACTACAAACTACACTAGTTATTGCATTAAAAACAGCTGGCAAATACAAGCAAATTTTTATCTACCTATTAGACTTCTTTTATAACAATGGCATGCTGTGTCTGCAGAAATCAAAGCAAAATCCTGTCTACTACCTTTGATTTTTTATTCATGTATTTATTGCTTTGGAAATGCAGTAGGTACCAAACTGCACATTGCTACAGTTCTACAGAGAACATGAACAATGCAGCTTCATTTTATCTTTTCAATAGAAAAGAGTGATTTAATAACATGAAAGCAAATGAACCCACATTAGTATAAACTGCAGCACAATGTAAAAGACATTCCCCTTTGAATATTAATGATGCAAGCCTAAAGAAATATATACTAAAGAAATTGATTCAGTGGTCATTCATTTGTAACAAATACAGTTTTAGTTATAGTTCTAAAGTGCCATATCAATCAAAATTCACACAAGCTCCTTTTCAAGAAAATACTATTGAAAAACCTGAAATATTCTCATTTCCTAGTTATGAAATGATTGGTATATGATTGCACATATCATTTCAATAAACACATTATTCCAGGACGAACTTCCAGCAAGATTTGGAGCTACCAGACCAACATGTTTTTTCAGCATTTTCATGTATTTTCCAGTTTACGCTCCCGGGCAATGAGTAACTCTTGAGATCAGTAACCCACGGACATCCACGGAGCAGACAGCCCCAGATGGTGTGAAGCTGCCTGGATGGAGAAGCACTGCCTGGGCAACTGGGACACAGAGCCAGAGGCCAGGCTTCTACTGCTGTGCTTAAGTGATTAACAAATGATCTCTGGCAAGGTATTTTAATGCTCACACACTTTCCTAAGCTTACAGGGCACAAAATGTTTGGTGTCAAAGTAAACACAAGCACAGACTTCACTGAGTCTTCCAGCCACTAAATAAATGCAACCTGCAGGAGTGCACTTTCAGTTGCTTACTTAAAGCAGATCACAGTAGCTACCTATAGTTTCAAGTCTCTCTACTTCTCTTAGGACTGGATTTCATGAGTGTTATGCAAATGTCCTACAGAAATCAGACATTTAAATTAATGAAAACATTTTTTTCAAACAATGTGTGATGGTAAATATTTTTTCCTTCCAGTGCGAGCATTAAACAATAGCAGATTTTATTGTTCTTACATAATTTCTGCAGTAGGATGACAAGTAGTGATACACTTTCTACTGTCTTCCATCTAAAAATTATAAAGCACATTAAAAACATTTAGGCCAAAAATAAAAATAATTTATAACCGTAGTTTAGTGACAATATATGACTGAGTTAGAGCCAAACTGCAATCTAACAGTTTTAGGCTCTAACACAATTTTTAATGAAACCCCCAACAGAACCCCAAACCAAACTCACACAAACACTCCTTAACAAGGTACCACACTGGAGGTCCATGGGCTCTGCACAAGCATCCTCCTATGTACTAGTGGAAAAAAAATCTCCTTCTCCATGTACAGGAGTTCCAGAGAAACTGAGGTACCAATTCTATCCTGTTTAGAGGATCAGAGTTACCATTTTGCCATAACTTCCCCAAGGAAAAAGTGAAGCACTTTTCCATTTTCTCACCATGGTTGGGAAGGTTTAATATTTATGCCTGTATTGACCATTTCTGACTGGTTGCTAAGCAACGCTCCTCCCTCCCCAGTGTCATTTAAGGGAAAAGACAGAGGGAAGGAAAAAATGAGAAATGTTGAGGAAAACAGATTCATCCAGTCCAAGTGAAATCCAATGGGTCATAGATGCTATTTGTTAGCAAAGTAAGAGGGCCCATAATTCCTGCTGGACACACAAAGACATCAGTTTATGACATCACACTAAGCACAGACCATGTTTCTAGCAAGAAAGACAGAAGAAATCACCTGATCCTCATCTTCTCTGGATCCTAACAGTAGAACCACTTGGGCCTCATTTTAAATTTTCTTGAGAAAATCTAAGGCAACTTGTCAAACACTAAGCTTGTTAAATCACAGCTTTTTTTTCCTCAGATGGACAATGTTTTGCCTCAGAGCTTGAAAAGAAGTTTTAGAAGGGCTTGTGCAAACAATCACCTATTCTTCAGAGTATTTAATTTCTTCTAGTCATTACATCCTTCTGGTATTGAGCGTACTACTTCTGCACAAACAAAGACCTCTCTGGGAGGGGTAATGTAATTCAATGAATCTGAGGTAGAAAGAAGTAGATCAGGCATGGCTTATGTTGTGTTATCTTCACTGTGTTTAATTTCAGCCCAAAGCTAGCCACGCATCAGAGCATTTGTGGAGCAAAAAGTAACACCGATAAAAACACAAGGTAATATACCCAGGGTGAGCCTTGAGTAGCCTGGATATATATCAAAAGGATTCAGAATTTTCCACCTTTAAAAGCATCCCATTTCAAATGACTGTTGCACCATGCTCCATTTATGATCATGTGTTCAAAACAGTTATCCCAAGTGTGTTAACAGACCCAGAGAGACAGGTTTTCCAAGAGCACTGAGTGTCAAGTCAGGTAATTCACACTCAACTCATTCCTTCAGTCTGTCCTGTTGCCCCACTTACATTGACAGCATTTAATCACGGGACTGCCTGTAATTATTTCCAAGGGCACATCATTCAAGAAGATGTTTGACATTTCCTTCTTATTCATGGTTGGCCTCATTTCCTTATTTCCTCATGCAAGCAGGCTGACAAGCCATTTTTGCGTATGCCTTTTGAACCATAGCTTTGGGACAAATTAGCAAATTGTAATCAAGTTTGAAATCATCTTAAATTCTTAGGAATACCATGAGGAGGAGAGGCTGAATGAGAAAAAGTGAAACAGTACTGGATCTCTCATTACAGGAAGAAATGCAGACTTGATCACAACCCACTGCACTGGCTGTAGCTGAACAAGCATGCAGGTAGCTCCACACTGGAAGAGAATGTGAGAGAACTTGCTCAAGAGACAGCACTAGAACACAAAAGAAACCTGGAAGAAAGCTGAAAGCATCATAGATGGCACAGAGATAGGAGCTGAGCTCTACTACATCTATCTACCATACAACCTAAATCTGCTGGAAACCAGACTCCTTTACCTCTACTAGCCATGAAACAATTTGCCCCTGCTACAGTCTGGATTAATGAGTTGAAGAAGAAAACTGTCCTTTTGGCTTTTTTAAATGAAAGAAAAGAGTAGGGGTAAACCCAGTTGTATTTGAACATCTACAAGAATAAAGAATCCTCAGGAATCCAAAGGGGGGAATGTTTATTATTAACCTCATCTCCATCACCAATTTCCAAATAAATTTCTGAAAACAACCAATTTTTAAATACAATCTTAAAAAAAGAAAAGCTGACATTATTAAAATGTAGACATAAATCTCTTTTCCTGTGTTTAGTCCAGCAAATTACTTGTTCTTCATCTTATTTTTTTAACTTTCTATAATTTTTAATCTTCACAGATTCTTTTGGATAAAGTCAGCTAAAAACCATTCAGTGGCCACCAGAGAGTTAACTAATATTTCTCAGAGTTGGCAAACGTTCAGTCAAAAACCTGGCCAACTGCCTGTTGTTTACTGAAGCTAGGGAAGAAGCATCTGCAACATTACGAAAAGCATATTGTAAAAGGCAACACATGCAAATTAAACCTCTTGAGCTATGAGTAAATTGCTAGGAAAATTTATAACTCATTTAATAAAACTTGAAATAAATACATTGCCTTGGCTCTCAGGGAAAACAAAATATTTCCCATGATTCCATATTCAAAAATGATCATCAAAACAGATTTCTGCATTTTTTGTATAAAATCAAATAGTGATCTATACCAAACCTCCTTCACCCCAACACTTCTGTTAATGTCATTAAACAACTTGGTCAGAAATCTTTGTGCCAAAGAACTTCAAGTGATTAATTTGTCTTAGATGCACCTTTTGTAGTCACTCAACATTCTTTTTATCTTTTGTCTTTTTTATTTTTTACTGTATTTGTGTCATTAGTAATGTAAGCATTACTTAAATTTAACTACTCTGTTATGAAATAAAATGCCACCTTGTGGGTTCAAAAAAAGTAGGGGAGTTGTTTATAAAATAGCAGGGGCCTTTGAAGAGGGGATTTTTGGGTTTTGGGGTTTTTNTTGTTGTTGTTTTTTGGGGCTTTTTTCATTTCTGCAAACAGTCCCAGGCAAACAAGCTAAGAACCTAAAACCAGGAAGATTTTACTGCAGATCACCATTTTTTAGCCTGGAATACACACAGTCCAGTCCCCAGTGATGTAGCCCAGCCCAGCCCAGATGGGATGCACATGTGCTATTAAAAGTAGAATACACTTTTGTATTGTCTTGCAGATAAACTTTTTACCCAACCCTCACAAGGTGAATTTCATAAACTCGTGCCATTTGCAGCCAGAATAGGAATTGAAACCAGAGAAAGCTCAAAGACACATTATACCATGAACAGACAAAATACCTGCTACAACCCATTCCCTTTGCAGTAACAGGAAGGAATCCATGGCTGGAGCTTCGCACAATGTCAAACAAATGGCAAAGACAAGGTTTTCAAATTATTTCATGGTAACAGTAGACCATGTCTTAAATTTGTGCTAAGAGACACTTTGAAGACCTATTCCGAATTGAAAAGATGAATCTCTATTCCTTCACTTTGCAGCATTCTTCAAAACAATTTGCTGGAATCTGCTGGCTTTGTCTAGCATCTTCACTTCTCATTCCTAAAGGAGTAGGTCAACATCTCTGAGCCCGCTGAAAATCCTAGACCATAACTGCCATCTAGAAGGTGCTGTCCTTAACAGCGCTGGTCTCCACAGGACCCACACGTAAAAATTACTGCACACTGGTGGCTAACTTGATGGGTCACCAGATACAAGACCAAGGTATAGGAAGGTCTGCCAGTCTAGCTGGCAGAATAACACCTCAAGAGTCAGCTACCTTCTGGACATGCAGCCTCTATTAGTAAAAGGTCTTTAGTGGGCTCCGCTTCTATCAGTTCCTTCCTCAGAATAAGTTCTATGCCGAGCAGGACCCTTTTTATTTTTCATTGCATGACTATATTCATATTGAACAATATGCTTACATAGTTTTGCCACTAACAGTCACTTAAAAAATAAGCTGAACTCTCATGCAACTAATCATCATATATAGCAAAAATAGCATTTCTGACTTACAGCTGTAAAGAAACCCAAATGTAGGAGATAGGTGCAATATACAAATGCCTGTAAGCAAACAAGGCTCTATCCATACTAGCAATAGAGTGCAAGTGGTCTTTATTCAGCCTCAAATAATGCTGTTTTACAGGCACACACAGAAACTACTGGAATATGATGATTTTCAAAGTTCAATAGGCAATTAGTTCATATAAATGGACAAATTCAATGGCCATTGAATAAACCTCAAACTCATAAACCTTGGTTCCTTTTTTTTTCCTAAAATAATTTTTAATACATTTCATGGTAGGATGGACAGGGGAAAAAAAAGCTTTCTTTGATGTTTTCTCTCCTCTTTTGTACAGATATTTTGAAGATATGGAAGCCCAATAGCCATTTCTTCTTCCTCAAAGATGTATTTTATTTACTTACACTGTAACAGACATTTTCAAATATACATAAAGCTCTTTCAAGGAAAATATGACTCAGATTCCTTTCACTATCTCTCTTACCTCCTTATTTGTCATTTAAGCCCTGGAGTCTGATGGGAAGTTAGTAATTTAAAGGGAAATTTGAAAAACAGTAAAACATTGGCAAAACATCATAAGTACTGAACCAAGACTAAATGTGCAAACAACTTTTAAGTCTGCTTAAAAAAATAAATATAGATATTTATAAATATCTTCATAGGTATATCTAAACCATTCTATAAAATGCAAAAAATAAGTGTAAGACCTACAGGTAAACAGGTGTTGTTCTAAATTCTTATTGCACTTTAAAAGTAAGAGCATGAAATGATTGTTTTAGACACGATGTTCAATGCCCTTTTTACAATTCTCATATATTTTGTCATCAATCATGATCATCAAGATACAGAGACTGGTGACTGACAATAGAAAGAGAAATTTAGAGGTGTGAGTAAAATGACAGAGCTGTCATGGTTGCCTCAAAAATTACTCTAGCAAAAGAAGGAGAAAGAAAATTTTTGAAGCAAAAAAATTCTGGCATGGGTGTCTTTGTAACCATGTGAGGCAGGGGTTAAAGAAAATAGAAAGTTGCTCAAAACTTTGTCTTCTAGTCTCAGCAAAACTCCACAATATTTTTAATAAATATTTTTTTGTACCACTTCTAACTATACTAACTGAGGCTGCACTGATAAATCTGTGATATAATCCTGAAAAGTTTTACAACACACATTACAAATGCTGACCAGCTCACTGAATTGGGAACTGTGTACATTAGCTAGTACATCAAATCTAACAAATTAAATTTTAACTGACACATATTCCTGTCCTATAACAGCAAAGTAATGATTACATTCTGAATAAGTCTTATTCACATTACTATTTTCCCAACTGAAATAATAAACAGCCATTATATTCCAAAATTTGCCTTTCTGCATGATTGTAATTTCTTAAAGTGTCATTTAAAACATCAAAACAAACACACATCAAGGATCTTAACAAAAAAAGTGCAATATACAATGAGCATGTGTGCCATAAAACCCTTTTCTCCATTTTCAAAACTTTAACCAATAAATCAATTCAAAGATAATTGAAAAATAACTTTTTAAACATAGCTCTTGGTCTGTGAGCAAGGCAGATTAGATTCGCTTTGATGTCTTAGCTACGTTCCAATTTCTTGGGCCATTGCTGAATTGCAGCTGTCACTTCTCAGTCTCCACTTCAAGTAGGAAGTGATTATCAAATTTTGAATTTGGCAAAGAATCAGAACTGGCTTTTCCAAGACTTAACCTAAGAATAGGTTCTTACTACTGCTTGGTCTCCAAGTACTAGAAGGGATGCTTATCTAATCAAAACTTCACTATAATATGGTATCAACACCATGGCAATCTCACTACCTGCACACTGGGGTGATGTGCCAATAGTAAACAGGGACACGCCCCACTTTTTCCTAGTTCCTATGACCAAATAATAATCAGGAAGTTCACAAAAATGTCTTAAGGTTACAACATTTTCTTCTGCTTGTGAAGAAACAACTACCATAGGCAATTGCTCTGGATTTGGGTTTTGTAGTTTTTTGATTCTTTTTAAAAGGGAGATAATGTTTAATGCTACTGCAAACACAGGAGACTGGATTGTAATTTTAGTCTGTTTTGTTAAGACAATTCACTTCGTAGTACTTCATTTTCCTCATTTTAAAATGGGCATGGACTTCCTTGCCAAGCAAACTGAGATTTGCTGGCAACATAAATATGCTGCACAACAAGCATGTATTCCTTTTTTCTGGGGCTGGCAATTGCACTCCTTGCTGATTTGTTTACTCTGGAATTCTAGTGCCACACAAGAAACATGGACTTTGGACACTGCCTGCTTGTCAAATGCATCCTGCACATAATCTCTCTAATGGCAGGAAAGGCATTGAGAGCCAGCTGTGAAGGAGTGTCTGATATCAAGTTATAAAAATGGAGCATAGTAAATCCAAGGCAAGTTCCAGATCAAGCAGTTTCCATAGGGTCTGGGATAGACATAGATGAAAAACTATGAAACCACTTCACAGCATGTGAAATGCTCCTTAGTCAGAACCACAAACTTCTACTAGATTGCTGATTGATGGAATGCTTGTATTAGAAATATACAGCATGAAATTCCATTTCCAGGAAGGAAAGGGAAGTTCTTGATGAGACTGGTGAAAGAGTGATAAAAGCTTCACTCAAAACCTCCATTTTAGTATCAGACTGTGGGAAACTTCCACTTAAACAGCCCGACAAAGCCCATCAGCCATCAGTTTACAAGCACTAAAGAAAGCTAAGACTACAATGTTATCACCTAACCAATGCTGTTAGAATCACCCTGACACAGATGCTGGTGAAGATCAGAGGACTTAAGTGGTTCAAAACAGCTCTACAATGAAACCACACCCAGTCCCACTTCCACCCTTACCTTCACACAGAGCTGCCAATGGCACACACAGGAAGAAAAACTCCTACCCTCACTAAAGAAAAAAAAAATAAAAAAGGGAGGGAGAGAAAGTAAATTGCTTTGTCCATCTTTCAACAACTAGGACAAAGCTTTTCTAGCATCCATGTGCCACTGCCAAGTTTTCACAACTAGGCCATTATTCTAGATTCTTAAAAATTATTGCAATATTGCAGCAGAACATCACCAGAGTACAGTCACAATTAAGAATTCCTTCCAATATAAGGTTACTGTTTTCTACTCCCTGATGTAGACAAAAAATATATTTGAAAAAGAGGAAACCTAGTGTCAAAAGGGAAGAAATAACTCACATCTGAATCAAGACTTTCTATCAGAAGTGATTGATTTTGTGAGAGAGAGAAAAAGAAGAAGAAGGGCTGAGGTTTTTAGGTGGCAAGACATGGCGGACTATCCTTAAATCTTTCAGAAAGATGAGTGGTTTTCAGTCTTCACTGTCCAGGATGTTTCCAATTCATGACACAAAAAGTTTATTTTGGACATTATAAAAATGGGTACCTGCAAAACTGAACGCACCTTGATAAAAACAAAGGATAAAATAATTGAGATAGCAATTCTAGCACACAAAAACATGGAATTGGCTTTGGGAGCTTGACAGCCACCTCAGTTACAATTCAGTCATCTGCTCCTGCCTTTTGTCAAAGCATTTCCTTCTGGCTGGGATGGATAACAAAGCTTATCTCAGCTTCCTCCATTCCACTGTTTAACATCTTAGAAGAAACACATTTGTTACATAGTTAATATTGACATTCTGGAGTGTGTGCTTCAGTTGGTAAGACAGACCTGAAATATTCTATTCTGTTGGACTTTCTATGGTGTTTGGGGACAAAATCAAATCCATTGATTGTCATTCATCTATTGGAGCCATCTGAAGTGACATTATCATTTGAATGTAGGCAGGGCAGATTACTTTGGAAGAATAATTGTGCAGCCAAAAAACAGCAAAGCAATTT
>VWZN01012645.1:193527-213527 GCA_013396955.1 Regulus satrapa | reverse complement strand
GAATTTAGTTGCTAAATGTTTAAAGTGTGTGTATGTTCACACAGAATTAGAGCCCTGCTCAAGCAAAATATTCTGGAGATAGCAAACCCACAAAAATTACTAGGTGGCCTCTCTAAATCTTCTGTTAAAAGACTGGTGCACAAGAACTGCTTCACGGCAGAAGAGAAACACAAGATGTGCATCACAGATCTACTCACAGAAATGGTGAACTCCACTTATTAAGATCTTAATTTCTCTCTAAGCTTAGATGTGAGCTCGTGTCCGCTCAGATCAACCATCTGTAAGGCAAAAACGCAGCCAGATGCTCCCCAAGAACTCCTACGTCCTCCACAATGACAATGAGATGATGAAGCAGATGCACCTTTCCATACATACCCTTCCAGCTGGTCAGGAGAAGCAGAGGATAAAATAGCACTGCAGACATTATCTTCTGCTCTGCTCCAAACCAACCCACACCCAACACACATACAGAGCAGCCCGTGTGCGTGCAGAGCCCGAGCAACCGGTGCTAAAAGGGTGCTTTGAGCCCTTTACTCACAGGGCATCTGAGTAATTCCCACAAGCTTCCCATGTGCTTACAGGTAATAGAAATTGCCATGAATGCAGTGGGAAGAATCAAGGGATAGAAGTCAGGCTTGTGCAGCAAGGAGTCTGTTGGTGCCCACCAACCGCAAAGGGAACGCAGAGAAATTCTGACTTACAGCATAGCAAGGGGATACTGAACATTAACCTCTCTGAAGTGACTGCAACAAGAAAATATCGACACACACTCTCATCACAAGGAGGATGTTCTTAGATAGCCTCAAGCTGATTAATACCATAATTTTTTACTACTATGGTATGCAAGGTTAGTATTGCTACTTAACTAAAACTACTGAAGTAATTACCACTATTCCTTTGAAGAACAGTTGCTAGGCAGGAAAGACATCTCACAAAGTGCAAAGAAACACAATAGACTGGGAGAATATTAAGAGAATATGGCAACTGTAAGAGATCAGGGGGAAAAAAAATTGCTATTCAACCAGGAAACATCAAATAGGTTCAGTCTTATAACAACTTTAAAGGCAAAGGGAACTATTTTCAGAGAAGAAATCTGCCACGTAAACATTGAATGCAGGTAATTCAAGAGAAAACTGATTTTATCTTCTGTTTCTCAACCACTGAAACCCAGCCTACTATCATGAAATACAGTTGGTATTCCAAGACTACAGCCCATAAGGACCACTAAGCATTTTAATGCCTGTACATATAGACCATATAAAGGTAACAGTTTCTATCTCATAACTTGACAATTAATTTTAGCAATGATATTTCTACTAACTCTTTAAACATTAAACTGAAACTAAATTCAAAATGTAACCCAATGCCTTGAACAAACACAGCCTTTCAAAAGGATTTTTTTAATACATTGAATGATATTATGGATCCATCACTGAGCAAAAAGATTTGCTTGCACTTCACATCCCTTCAGAGCAGGCACCATAGTGGCTTCATGAGTATTATTACAGCATGTGATGCCAAATTATTATTATATTAGCATTAGGTGACATGTAATTCTTTGATTGTCAATATGGGGGAAAAAAAAGAAAAAAAAGAGTTCAGAAATACCTTCAGCCATAGGTTTAGCACAAAGCCATGTGTTAAAACACATGCTTCCTCATTTGGAGTAATTTTACATAGTTTCTCCAGAACTATGTGATCCACTCTGCATGAAAGAGAGAGGAAGAAGAAATCTTGGTCTCTGAGGGACACAAAAAACAATGAGCAAAAAAAAGGCATTTCAATGTATAGGCAGGAAAATTAGTTTTAACATTTGCAGTGCAAGACCTTGACTTCCTTACACTGTCATGATTCACGAGAGGTTCTTCACTCACTGTTTCTATAGACACACCATTTCTAGCTTAATAGACAGAAAAATAGAAATTCATATTACTTTTGAAGACTTTGACAACACTGCAATGTCTAACACCATATTTTGGATCCTGAGCACATTTCTTGAAGGTATAACTAAGGTGGAACTGTTTCTTTCCAGAATGAAATTCTTCATGACAAGAAAAAGAAATTGTGTATCAGCTTTGATAAATTTCCAAAGGCAGAGATGTGTTCTATCAATAAGCCAGAACTCTTACTCTCTCTTACATTAAGGAACACAGTTTTTTGGGTCAAATTTTCCCTCGACAAGACACAAAAGAATGTGGGAAAAAACAGAAATCAAGGCAAAAAATGTCTTAATCTACAAATCTAGAATAAGAAAAATAAAAGTGTGCAATATTTTTATGCAGGACACTATTTCAAAATATGCTTCCTATTCTAAAATGACACTGCACAGGAAGTAATGGAACTATTTATTTCTTGCTCACCTTATACAATTTTGACAACACTTCCATCTGCCTAATGTTCAATGCTATAGCCTCCCAAGCTCTGTATGTTGGTCACTCTCCTCTCCCTGTTGCCCCTTCCCCCTGGGGCTGTCCTGTAATGGACAGTTCCCTCCTGGATATCCCAAAAGACAAAGATGTGCCTGATAAGTGGGGAGAGGTCAAACATGAGCACAGCTATTTATTATATATACTGCAACCAGATGGAAGTAACTCATCCATCAAGGAACTCGTCATCCTCATCACATTAACTTTTATAAAAAGCCCACTGCTCTCCTTCTCTGATTCACACAGTTCAGCTTCCTCTCTTCTGTGTGCTTTTACAAAATGAACCCTCTCTAACCCCATCGCCACTTTCTCCTTAAATCATTGCTACCTATCACTCCATGGTTATTTTTAAACTTTACTTTTATCAATACTCATCCCGTAGCTCTGGGAGATATTAAAAGTGTACCAGGGCAAGGAAGGGCGTTTCTGACACTTGCTCCCTCATTCATCAGCCCCTCATAGGCCCGTTGGTGACAATGAAAAGATTTCACAATACTGTGCGGCAGAAACTCATTCTCCCACTCATCCATCATGCTCAACCTAGCAGCAGTTCTACTGACCTAATCTGTAATGCCTCAATGCTCACTGGAGATTTCTTAAAGGCACCCTTCATTGTTGTTAGTTACAAAGAATAAGCCTGTGCTATTAGATAAGGAGACTAAATGGTGCAAGAATTAATGCAATACTGTATCGTCACCAAGTCAGAGGTTCAAAGACTAAAGAGGTAGAGTCACTGTAAAGGATGGCTTTTATCTGAATTTTGTTGCAGATGATACAAAAAAGAGATGAAAGCAGTTTAAACTCACTTCCGGGTGCAGCTAGCATAAGTGTGAGTCACTACAGCTAATTTATTGTTTCTTGACACTTACAGGCTAATGGGTCCCAGATAATCCACAAGAAACCAAAAACCACATTAGAGCCCCTGCTTCAGAAACTGACAGTCACAAGCAAAGAAGCCATAACTGAAAACTTTGATGGAACATACTTTTTTTCCTAAAGGGAAGAAGCAGCACCTGTGAGAGCAGCAGATACAAAAACATAAGACAATGAAAAATGTAGTACAGATCTTGTAAGTAGGGAGGCAAGAGACAGCTAGATGCATGATTTTATCACACTGACATAGACATATAAGAATGACAACACAAAGAGTAACTGATGAACATAAATAAGTAAATAGCAATCAATGATGAGTGAAACAGTCATTCCGTAAGAGTTCAAAATTTATTGGGCCATTTCAGTTAACGGAGTTAACTATATTTCTAATGGTGCAATGGATCAGTCATTCACAAACAACTACACCTAACAGGGCAGGGTCTTCTGTACATTAGAATGCTGCTTGTCTAAGACATTGTTGGTATGAGATTTAGAAATAACTACTGAAAAAATTAATTTATTATTTAACTGCAGACATAAACACGTAGACAAATACTAATTTGTTACTCTGCCAGCTACTTCAGCTCCTTCCCTACTGTGAGTACTGTCTAGGTCCCTCAAAGACAAAAACGTCTTAATAGACCTCAGTCTGTGGTTTGCATTACACGCTGGGACCAAAGCTGCAGTCACTTGAAGAGGTCAAACCCAGAATGTAAGAACAAAATCCTGACCTACATATAAACATTTGCACAGGATATAAATTTGGCAATAAATAGACATTTTAGCTGTGTAGCTGTGTTTTAAACACTGAAAACTGGGCAGAAGAAACTTAAAAGACTTATTGAAAATCCCATGACAGACTGACACAGGTAGAAATTGACCCCAGTATAAATTTTAGACCAGCTTTCCTATGCAAGACTCCACCTTTCTATCTCCATTTTTACATGCTAAGTAGAAAATATCGGGGCTAGGCAGAAGGAATGATAGTCACAATCTTCAAATGCAAAGTACTACATAAAAATGCCATACTTTATGCATGCAAAATGCTTACAATTAAGTATCTACAGTATGTAGAGGACAAAGAAATGGCTTTTCTCTGTTCTCTAAATACCAGTGAGAACACAGAAGAACATAATATATACAGCATAATTTTAATAGAATTGGCTGTTCTGAGCAAAGTAAGCATTTTTGGTTACCAGAACCACAAGGAATCATGCTAAGATCTGCCGTTTTAGTAGACTGAAAGCCTGTGCAGCTTAGGTTAGCATACAGTATTTATCTGTCCTGCTCAAAATCTGAAAGAAAAGACAAAAAGCCAAATGGGTATAGCTCCACCTCCAATATATTTTAGAGTTCAAGCCCTACTGAGATCACTTTTCCTCCACTTTCCCTAAACAGAAATAAGCCTTGCAAAGTACTGTGGACCTGCAACGTGCAAGGTCACTTATCAGAAAATATTCTATGTTTTACAGGTCAAAAAAGTTCAACATGGCATACTGCAACCAGAAATATGCAGGCATGGAAATCCTCAAAAGAATATCAGTAGCATAACTGTAGCACTAAATACATGTATTGCACTACAAAATTAGCTTTTGGCTAATGGCTAGAGAGAAACATCAATTTCTTCCACAAGACTTCCAAAAGCATTCACAACCATTACACTTGCCATGTTCATCTTTCCTTTTAGCCAATAAACTCTAAGGTCCAGTTGTCACCTTGGGTTATCTTCTAAAAGCAAGACACCCAACTTTTCCATAGTTATGTGCATTTCAGCACTTATCAAAATTCCCCCATTCTATTATGTGGATGTCTTAAGCCATTTTTCTTCAAAGCATCACAAATTCAGAATTTACCTAACCTAAGACATTTACAGAAATAAAGACTGCTACATACTTTTTTGGCAACAGTAAAGAAATTACACCTCTAGAGAAACAGAACTCTTTTCATAAATAACGGATTTATGGTGTGTTCTATTGAAAGCACTTCCCAGGAGAATCTTAGTCAGCACACTCTGCTATGTAATACCTTCAGCTGTATTAGCTTTTCCATAAGTAATTTGGCATGCCTACCCACTTGGAGAGGAAAAATAAAAGAAAAAATAAAAAGAAATCCAGGCTTTTGTACCAACATCTATCCAATATTTAAAAAAGAAAGCAGTGACTTCAGGATTTGAGCTAATCAAGCTCCCTGCAGAAAATAACCCTGAAAAAATATTACTTGTAGATGGTGTGTGCTAATCACTGATCCTTGGAAATCGCATCTGAATCACGTCTAATCAGTAATAACCAAACTGTCATACTTTGAGATGACTACATTTCCCAGAATAGCTAAGATTGTTCCAAGGATCAAGATTCATTGTCCCTGTCCTGAACAATTAAGGTCAGGATCTTCCAACATTCAGGTTAGAGCTGCTTCTCTGTGACACAAAGCTTCCTTGCAACTTGCAAGCAGAATGAACAATTCTGAAGACACCCGGACCCCCCCTCTTAATACTTGGAGCTCAGTAGGAGACCAATCCATGGACAATTTTCCTGTCCTGACTTGATGAGCTTAAAATTTTATTAGAAGAAAGTAATATTACAGCTCAAATGAACTGATAGATGAGAGAAAGCCACTGCAACAAAGGCATACACACCGACCTATAATTTGGACATCACAAATCATAATTAAAATGTACAAATCTCCAATATAATGAACAGATGGCTAATTTAACATGCTTATAAAACATGCAAGCTTTTTCTTAAATAATCTTTGATAAATAAGGCATATTGGCAATTTTATTTATAATACTGTAAGGTTTTTAAAGTGCATTTACTGGGAGCAGGAGAGGCATGGACTGTCACAGTGAGGTTGGTTTCTATGGTGGGGGAAGACAGAATGAGACTTTTTATAACCTCAAAAGGCAAAACTGTATTTCAGAAAGTTTTATTTAACACAATGATATGATAAGGTGGAAATTCTCTGACCTAAGACAAGCTATTATTGCTAACTATTCCCTAAACCCCACTGCTGTGCTTTGGGCTTGTTTGTTTATTTATTTATCTGTGTTCCAAGTTCCTAAATCCAGCTGCAGAGCATCTGATCTTTGCTTTCTTCTTAATATCTTTTTATGTTGAAGAATGACTGCTTAGAGAAATGGACTTCAGTTATGAACAGCCTTTTTTTATTTAAAACCAGTTTCAGCTCTAAATAGTAAATGCACATTTAAAATACTAGTATTTTCACAAATGAACATCCAGCTCTAATACAAAAAGAGAAAGCTCTCTATTCAAATCAAATAAGCTGTAATAATGAATTAAGTATATTTATATATTCATGTAGTGGATTCTATCCCAAAATAGAAAACAAAAACAAATCTGCAAAGTAGCTGAGAGATGCAAAACTCCACATATTAAAACAACTTGATTTTTCACCAGGTAAGTAAAACCCCTTCAGTCAGAAAAGACAGGGCATAGGCTTGGCAGAGAAGAAAAAAATATGGAAGCAAATTTCATGCTTAGATTGGCAAAATGAGTCTAAAACATCTTTAAGACTTCTAATAATGTATTTAATATTGATCAACACAGAAAAGCAAGCAACATCCACAAGCTTTTCATTTAGGAGCACATGATATGGAACATGAACTCATTTACAAATTCCCACAACTGAGATCACAACATCACCTAACACTTCAGGAAGTCTTGATAGTATTGTTGTCTTACACTATACAAATTTTGATCCTAAAATGTGGCTCCTAATATTTCCCAAGTATAACCTGAGGTTCCTTAGCACATTTTGTCTGTAAAGTCAAGACTCTTAAGTACCATGGACCAAATGCCAAGATATAGGAGAAAATAATTAATCTTTTTAGTTACTTTTTAAAAAAATAATATTTTTCTCCAACACTTTTACAACAAAATCCATCATTTTGTGAACTTGCAAGACTGAAAGCTAAAACCCTTCCTTTACCAGAATCCTAATGCAGGAAATATCACAGATTTATAATGGTGACAATTTTAATGGTAACATTTTTCATTTCTGCCAGTTGGCTTTACAAAACCAATGGAAAATGAGAGCATTCAATACTTCTGGAGTACCATCAGCCCCAAGAAAAGAAAAACTCTAGGAAGAATTGCAAAAATGTCTTGGGTCAGTGAAAATACTTCCCTCTGGATTGCATAATAAATTGGTTGGATTTGTGCAAGTAACTGCCTGAGAAAGCCTAGAAAATCTCACCTATGGTTCAAAATACCATTATATGAAGAAAAAAAGACCCAGGACTCTGCAGAGAAGTTGGCATCATTTTTTTAGAACTGTAGCACACCTTGGATACACCAGTATCCAAGATAAAGTGTACACATTGAAATTATGTGCAAGGAGATTTCTGCATAGTTTCATGTTGACAAAATGCAATATTTATCCTAACACAAAGATAAGGTTCATAAAACACTAATAGCATTGTCTTTTCTGGTAGAGCCTACATATAAAACCTGAGATTAAAGTTCCTGAGCATTAAAACAAACCGCTGAAATAAACACACCTGCTGCAGAAGTCATGCCAAATTTCAATCCAGACTGTCATAAATACAAAGTATATAAGAGTGCTGTTGGAAAATAAGTAATACCAAGTCCAGGTGCTCTACTGAATGTGTTTGCCAGGCAGGTATTTTCTGGGTATTCTTCTTTAATCTGACCTTAAAAAAGTCTGGAGAAAGCCATTTCAGAATTTTTCTTCAACATTTATCTCAAAAATGGGCCATTTGATTCGTGAACATCTCTAATGTATATCATCAGTGACTGAAGGAGTTTTTTTATATGATTTTTGACAATTTAACAAGTCCTCCTGACAAATTAAATGGTTGTGTTGACAACTTAACTGTACTGCCAATCAATATTTTCAATTACTTTCATTGTCATTCAGAAAAAATACAACACGAGGTCATACAGTGGTAAAACCAAGTAAAGAAAATAAAATGATGCAGAGCTGGGGGGGGGAGGGGGGCACTGGGAGGGGAATGAAACTTTGAGGCACAACATGCAACTGAAACATTCTTTGTTTTTCAGGGGAAAGGTTAGGTGTTTCAGACTAACTTCTCTAAATTTAGACCTTGGTGACATCTCGCTGAGAACACAACACAGTTTCCCTTCTTCCCATAAGCTATTTAAAAAGTCATTAAATTGGAGGTGCTACACATGGCACTTTGAGTGAAATCCTCTTTATTCCATCACTTCACTCCATAACCTCCATAACAGCCCTATACGAGGTAGATGTTGAGGGCATTTCCAGAACTATGGGTCAGCTACAGATTTTTCAAGTTAGACTTTTAGGACAGAGTCCTGACCAACACAGCTCTGTGATAGAGAAAGCAATGTATTTTCAAACATTGATATGACAGTGAAGAAATACTTCCTGCATGTTGAAGTACAATGACAAACTCCTTACTGTAGCTCTGTTGGGAAATTAATGCATAGTAGCAACTAATTTTTACACAGAAAGTTTACACAAAACCTGTAGCAATCCAGTGTCGGTATAAAAATATACATTAATTCAATGACCAAGAAATTGAAATTAATTTCTGAATTTCCCTTTTTCTTAACACAATTTGTTAATCATGGAATCAAACTCCATGATTAATTTTAAAAAGAGTATTACAAAAGAGTAGTTTAATCCCAAATCTCTTTCCTCCCAAGAAATGAATATAGGTTATAGGCATGAAAGCTAAGTGTCAGCAGTTACCAGAATCTTAACATTTTCTGGCTCACCAGTTTAAGGTATGCAGAAGGAAATATGCTCACACGTCAAAGGGGAACTTGAGCCTTTTGAGCTCTGCATCCACAGCTACTGCAGGCTGGAACAGAGGAAAGTAGGCAGCCAAAGGAAAGGACACAGACTGGCACACAGCCCAAAGTGTGCGAAGAGGAACATGGGTTTAAAAATATGTGCAGGAAAACCTACTTTTAGAGGAAAGACACACACTTTAAAAAAAAACCAAAAAAACAACAAAAAAACTCCAAAACCCCAAAAAAACAGTGTGAGAGGACACTTGTTGGAAACTGAAGTGATGAAGGTAGTATGTAGATAAATGTCTGGAAGTTGTTATGAAGAAAAGTAAGTGTGTAGAAAAGTATGTATGAAGGTGAGTCTGGTTTTAAGTTAATCCAAGCATAAACCCTTTAAAGGTGAACACCCCAAAATCAATAGTCATTTTAGAAGCAAAGTACTGCATATATTACCCATATTGTGAGAGACCAGATAATCCTCTCTGCGTGAGCTTAATATTGTTCTATTTTTTGTCAGAATTCCTCTCTTGGAAAAAGACAGAGATATTTACTAATATCAGTCTAAGCCCTCCTTATTTAAAGGATTCCAGAAATCCAGGGCTATTAAAAACATTACCAATAAAATGAGTAAGATGATATTGCTGATCACTCCATTTATAGATCCTGCTTCTCCTTCTGTTAAAAAACAATTTATTTTTCACTGTCATATGGGGGAGGAAGAATGGGAAAAGCTTTTCAGGCAATTCTGTATCTCACAGTCCAGACCTGAGAAATAAGCAGGCAGAGACAGGAAAGATGGTTTTATCCCTACAAGATATCTGGAAAAAGGCATACTCACATCGTGAGTAAATGTTGCAAAGAACTATAGTATTTCTCACAAAAATCCAATCAAGTCTTTGCCCACAAAAACTTTAAAATTAAGAAAGTGATCACAAAATATCACCACTGACCAATTTAGAGTAACTCCTTAAACATCAGTTCTAGCATTTTTAGTGAATTTAAAATCTTTTGAATTAAGAATTTACTGCTTTATGTTAATTTTTTTTCTATTCCTTTTCAACTCTGAGACTATTTTTAATATTTTTCATCATTTACATTTAACAAATTATATGCACAGAACATGGTTTCAGTTAGCAAAGGCAAGCAATTGGCAACTACTCCTTTTAGCAACTGTTTTAAACAAAGGAAGATTGCAAGTTCTGTGCTTAAAAATAAAGATGTTACTTCAATCAAGTCTTGGTCACTGCAAGATATGTTTTTTTCTATTCAGGTCAACAAGCTTCCAAAGCTACCAATACAAAGATACACTTTGTTGCAACAAAAACAAAATTTAAAAAGTCTTATGAAGAAGCAAAATACAGAAGTTTATGTGAAAAGACTGACTTCTTGAGGCAGATTCCATTGCTTGTGTTGCTGCAAAACCAATGGATTCTGCACAGTTCTGTTAACCATCAGCAATTATCTTCCTGTCAAAGCTAAAGGTAACAAATTTCCCCATATCCAGCAAGGCTATATCATCAACCGGACACCAGCATCATTTGACGGAAACTAAATCACGACACCAGCCAAGAGCTCTGACAGACAAATGTGCTGCCTCCGAAAATCTAGGCCTATCACTCAGAGGAGTAAAAAAGGTTCTCTCAGCTGGTCTTTCTGAAAAGAGATTAAATGTTGTAGATTCTGTAAGTACAGTACCAAGCAAATCCTAAATATGAGAGTTATTAATGGACTTTACTACTGGTCTTTTTAATCTTTTGCCAGCATATGTTCATCTATTTTACCTTGGTCTGTCTTGTTTCCTGATGGACATAAAAGGCAGGAACCGTGCATTATCCTAGTCTTAATCAGAGACAGCAGCACAAGAACAATGTACCTCTACCCATCACTCAGATAACACTTTAGCACTAGCTGTTCCTTTATAATGAAGACCGTGTAATAAAAGATACCCCTAATGCATCCTGTCCTTATGCTTAACAATAACATCCATTTCATTATATGCTACATAATGGGAGTACCAGTTCTTAACCTGCTCAGTAACAAAGTACTGCATTATCACAATACAATTGCAGTTTGGCTGGAATTTCCTGATAATCTGTGGCGGGAACTCACATTCTTTTCCCCAAAGGGACATACAGTACAGTAGATCAGCCTGTAACTGCAAAACTACAGAGTATGGCTATCTTTAACCTATGCAATATCCAAAGTATAAAAAATGTGACACTTTGTAAAGTGGTGCTTTATATTGCTAAATACAAATCAAAGAATTTTCACTGACAGATCAGTGAGTTTTTTGGTTTTTGTTTTTTTTTTAATACAGAATCCAGTGTCACACTAAAGGTAATCACAGACACAATAATCTGGTGGAAAATCCAGTGGAAAGCCTGCAAGGGGGACTTGATGTCTGAGGGGATTGATAGTGCCGGAAAATGCCTTTCACCTCTGGGTCACTGGTTCAAACACGGGCCAGGCTGGTTGTGACCGAGAGCTGCTGCTGCTTGACAGCTGTTCAGCGACCTATGTGAAACAAGCAGATCCAAACCAGCACCTCGTGGGGCTGTTCCCACTCCCCACAGAACAAACAGCTGCAGCAGATATCACCTGCAAGCACCTGAGGAGCTCCCAGCAGCTTGAGGATCTGTAGGGACATTGTTCCCAGAGGCGCTGATTCCAAGCAGGGGCTGCCATACACACACATGTATGGAAAGTTTGGACTCACATGTCCTACATTTCAGAAGACTAGGTGTTCTAGCTCAGTGAGGCTGCTCTCCAGTAAAGCAAATTTTTCCCTAAAAGATCATAAACTAGAAAAATAAAAAAACCAAACCAAAAAAAACCCCAAAATTACCAACAGAGAACCCGCTGGGAAATTTGCACATCCACTTTCCAATTCTAGATTGTATTTACCACAAGTGTTGAAAATTCACACACAGAAGAGAGTACATTAAAACCAGAAGTTCACCTTAAAATAGTACTTTCAGTTTCCTACCTTTTATTTTAAATTTTCAAGAATTCTGCCAAATTGGCAGATTCTATATAAAGAGGAAGAACAGAGAGAACAGGAACAGTACAATAAAAAGAGAAGGAAGGGAGAACTTTAACTGCTTCACGCTGATACTTTCTATCCTGACTATAAGTAAATAAAGTTAGGAATTTTTCCCTGCTTAGGAAGACTAGGATTCAATGAGAATCCTAAAAGAATTTATATATAATCCAAGTGTTTCTAAATTGAAGCCAAAGTTTTTATCCTGAAGAAAGACATTCATTATTTTTTTTCCTTTCCTTTCCTTTTTCGATGTCTCTCACATAAAGAGAAAAAAATAATGTTTATTCTAAGATTAATAGAACACAAAATATGCATACAGCAGCATGAAAGCTACTGGAACTCCAAGAGTCTACTATTCTGTAAATCTACAGCTCATGTGATACCAATAATACCAAACACCTTCTGAAGCCTGGGATACAAAAAGAGATACTCTTAATTAAGCTTCATATGGGTTTCAGATTAATTAGAACGTGCAGCAAATGTAAGATCAGGTACAAGGCATTTACAAAAGTTCTTAATTATTAGTAGTATCAGCTAGCTCTGATTAACCCATATGCTGGATGGATGAACCCATACTGCTGCACAATTTTAGAAGCAGAAAAGCCAGCAGCTATTCATCTGGAGAAAATAGGTATAGAACAGCTAGATAATTCATTACTAAAGCATTTAAACCAAAGAAAGAGCTAACCTGGGTAAGTGATGAAAATTCTTAGCTTTACTTTTAACCTCAGTGTGATACCTAAATAGTCTGCTCATTCATTCTACGTCAAAGTGACGCTCGTGAAACACTATGTTTTAATTAGGATGCTTTATAATATGGAACAAAAAGTATTGAAATGAAACACATAATTAAAACCACATGTCATGCTGAATCATTTTCATTTATATCACAATACACCAGTGCCATGACACTGTTGCTACAGGCTCTGAGCGCTCCCGAGGATGTATTTACCTACCAGCAGGAAATCTCATCCAAGAGTGTTTGAAATCCTGGCTGTCCATATTTGTCTATACTAATCCTATTAACACACTTGCCACTGAGCTTGCCCTGGAAGGTCCCTACATTCAGTCTAAGACTACTGCCAGTACCTCTCCCCTCTTCTGCATATTGATTAGTGCACAGATGGGGGTGAGCTCAAGAAAAGAAAGGAAATAAAATGAAACTACCAACTATTTCAGCCTGTCACAGCATAGTAATTGAAATATGCTTTTTTTCCTTTACAAATTAATATTTCTGTTACAAACCATTGAAGGAAGTTTATAACACCAATAACACCTGAGAAATCAGTCACTACTGTAGTTAATGACTGGTTTGGTAGATTGTTAACTGCCCTTAACTTCCCATGAGTGGTTAACTAACAAACCAGTCATTACCTACTTCATGGGGATTAGAGGTTAAACATAAACTTGATTACAAGCTATAAATGTGAGTAATTTGAAATGTTACTGGTTATTACAAAAATATATGGTAATAATTTCCTCTTTAATGAAAGAGAGCACGTTTTTAGTGGTCCCTAGTTTCTTGTTGAGGCTTAGGAAAAGAGATCGGTGTATGATTAACAACTACATTCTTATGATGGGTATCTGGAACTAGGTGGCAAAAGTGAATACTCACGACATATCTGTGTCATAAAAATATAAAAACATCATTCTATCAGTAAATAAACATGGGGGTTTTAGTACATATTCTTAATTTGCAGTTGAAAATATTTGTGGCCAACAGATGCAGATTTTGCATACACACATATGGGGGAGAAGGGTAATCCTTTCCTTGCATTGAGGAAAAAAATCACTAATCTTAAGAATTCAAATATATGCAACCACTGGAGAGAAAAATCTCACTGGCAAAATTATTAACAATGTAATTAAATCAGATAAATGTTAGTCTTAAAATTTACAGAGTTTGGGACTCTGATCACAGAATCAGGTTCAGAAATAGCACAAAATTTCAAGAAGAAACAAAGTCTAGATGTCTAGATATCTCAGTGTAAACACCTGAAAGAATGCACCAGGTACTGACTGTGTCCTGTCATGGCAGTGTAAACTGAAGAAATGTTACTGTACAGTGCCAGGCTGAGATTTCCAGAGCCATCTAGATTTTCAGAGATTATCAGTGTGCCTCAAATAATTTGAAAGTGCTGAAAAAGGAGTTAAATCAAATGTAGGGCAAGAAAATAATATTTAATACTTACTCCAGTAAACTATAATCTATGCTGATGAAAGAGTTTAAACAGCCACTAAAACTCCTGAACATTAGTGGGAGACTGACCAGGGTAAGTAAACATGGAAAGTTTTAAATCAAGATGAATATTCACCAATCTCAGATCAAGGGAGGATGAAAAAAGACTTATCCCATCCTGAAAACCTAAGAGCTAATTGAGGGGGAAAAAAAAGTCACTGTTTGCCATTACAATTGTTTGTGTTCTTTAGAATTTGATACAAAACTGAAGTTACTGAGGGAACTGCTGCTGGCATGTAGAGCTAGGAGGATCACAGGTTTTGTATGTCTAAACATAAGCAATTAAAAGTATTTTATAGTCACAGGGAGAATGATGGATCAAAGCTATGCAGTTTAAAGACCAGCATGCATGAAGAAAAGCATTGCTTCTTAAATAGAAAAGACTGTCTCCTGTAAAAAATCAGCTTCCCTTAACCTGCAGCTTTGATGTGATAGCTCACTATCAGTTAGCTTCTATCTCTACTAACTATAGTGTAGTATATGACCTGAGGGTCAATCACCTGTAGTACAATTTGATATATTGTAACCCACAAAATATAAAAAAAAATATAGTGTTTCCTTTTGGGAAAACTATATTGCTCAAGAAGAGCAGACAAATACAGTGGAACAGTAAAAGAAACTAACCCAATTTTGTTGATACACTCATGGTTTCCTTCCTCATCAAGTCTCCTGCAACACTGAGAAACTCTCATACTAAAAATGGGCCATTACTTAGTCACCTTCTCTTCCCAAAGCCCTAGTTTGGTTAATACTGTATTAAACTATATTTAATAATAGTATAAGTGGTGCAGAATTCCTTCCAACAGGTGTGTGAACCCAAAGAAAAAAATATGGTTTGAATAATATCCTGTGTAGTTTTATTGAACGTAGACTGGTGCTTTCTGCACTTGCAATTAAAATTCTTCAGCACAGAGAGGGTTCAGCTCTATGTGTACCATACTAATAAACACTAAATAGTATTAAGTGTCACATATACAGACCACCAACTTCACCACTCCATTTCAGCAGTAAAGCTCAGCATTTTCATGTTATCATTATTATACAATAAAGACAGGAATTCCTCATAATGCTATTTGTGCAGCTATGATAACATTTATACAGATTCTTAAATTTATCAAACAACTACTTTAAATCATTGGAACTGCTGCTGGCTTCTGATCAGTTCAGAATGAAACACACAATGAAACAGTGGGTACTGGTTCTCAACTTCTGCAAGAAAATACTTCAAAAATACAAAGCCTTCAACAGCATCTTCCAAACCTTCATGGAAGCTTCTAGCAAGCTCATGTACTTCCAGGACATTTCAAAACCAGGTATCGAGTGTCAGGAACACACACATCCAGCCAACTCAGCCCTCGGTCACGCTCACTCCTTAGCACAGAGAGACCCTGCAGTCCATCCAGCTCCTCTCTAGTGCCTGCCAACACCAACCGGTCTATGTGTGCTATCTAATAAAAAGAAAGAAAAAATCCCAACTGTGAAGACTTCATGTCCTTTCAGCTAGCACAGCACGTGGGACTGAGCACAAGTGGCTGCCCTGTCTCTCTCTGAACTGGTTCGGTGGAGCTCAGCCTGGCAAATCAGAAGGCACATGAGGAGTCAGTCCTCAAAAGCAGGTCTGAGAGATATAGAAGAGATAATGTGAGAAAGGATTTAGGTAAAATTGATAGGAATGGGGAAGAAGTCCCCTCCTCTGCATAAAAGACAGGCCTTTACTAAAGAGAGCTCCTGCCAAAATGTCCATCACACTGGAGGGAATTCCCCAAAAGACAGGTCTAACAATGCCAACCACCAAGCAACAAAGCAGCAGCAATTATATACACTGATTCCCTACACCTGTGCCTTACTAGGCCTTCCTTTTCACACAGCACAGCAGAGATTCCTTGAACTTACAATAAGGCTCCTGCTGCCCTCAAAATCATCAATAATCACAGATACCGTAGGAGGCACCAGCGTGCTCCAGTGGACAGAGCACAGCTCTGGAAGATGGCAGGAGGACGATCTCTTCCTCTGTGTCCCACTGACCAGGGTCTCCCATTCTCTGCCCCCAGAATGCACATTCCTGCATGTCATCAGCACAGGGACTTGGCACAATGCTGGGCTGGAACACGCAGACTACCCAAGCACCCTCTCCTTCACACACCAAGAGAATCTTTTCCTTCATACAGAATTTTTTCAGCCACACTTTAAATAGAAAAATAACCTCAAATGAGATAAGACAAAAAGCAAGCATGGAAGTGCAGGCATATAACTACATATAAATTTTGAGTTGAACACCAATTTTCCATCACACTGTAATTTTCTAAATTATTTAATAATGATTTAGAGTTTTTTCTAGTAGAATATTAATCTAGAGTAAAAAAAAAAAACCCTCGAAGTTTCAGATACAGCATGTGATTTTTTAAAAATAAGCCTTTAAATCTGTCGCAATGTATGGCTTTTTTCTAATACTTTACATAAATTAGAAACCAGAAAACACAAGTTAAGCAAATATTTGGTCATTATTACCAAGAGTATCTTCAGGTGTCATGACATCAGGATCAGTCCCTCTTTTTTTGATTTTTTGAGGGTAGGGAGAGAAACGGTTATATGGGAGGGAAAGGATTAAAAGCACACAATGTACCTGAAATATATACACAGCATTTTAAAAGCTGAAAATAAAAGCTTTTAAGAGATACATTTTGGGGTCTGAAAGGAGAATTGATACAGAAAGCTAACTTGGCATGATTTTAGGGGATATATCTAAAAAGCCTAATCATTGATAATTCACAATTTGTGAGCCTGGTGGGATTTCATGCAGAGCACTAGCCTCACTAAGGTAATTGGTGCTATTGAAACAACACTGGCTCAGCAGCATGCTGCTTTCTTCCTCGCCTCTGGGCACAGGAAGGATCAATATTTGTTAGGATTGCTTCTTGTTCCAACAATGTAAGATTTACAATACTTGCTAGGATTCTCACTTTGTCTTCACACAACTCATCAGTGGAACCCAATTACTAACCTCAGACAAACAACATTAACATGAGCCTCTATGCTTCTTTATTGCCCTTCATCCAAGTCTCATTTCAGGGTCTTCAGGCAGTGCCACTATAACAGATACTACACTTTAAAGTGTGCTCCAAGGAATAAATTTTCAGTCTTTCATTACTCGTACCTTGATTTACTTCATATCATCTTGCCGCTATAGACAAAGATAACACACTGTAAATTACAGCCATCCTGTCTT
Organism: Regulus satrapa; assembly: GCA_013396955.1. Taxonomy (NCBI): domain Eukaryota; kingdom Metazoa; phylum Chordata; class Aves; order Passeriformes; family Regulidae; genus Regulus; species Regulus satrapa. The sequence goes on along the minus strand of VWZN01012645.1, from coordinate 195,961 downwards.
GTAGTTTCAGAGGTAGGGGGAAGGCAGGGAGTGATGCTTTTGCACTACAATTAGCACTGGGCACCACAGCTTCATTGCTATCATCACTAGTGACTGAAACTTGTTTTATCAAAGATGCAAAGCCATTATTTCATATAAACTCATTTCCTAAATTGCTTTATATTTATTTCATGCTCTGATAAATGAGAAACTCTACGGTAAGAGAAAAATACATATTTTTATATTGTTTATTGCATTAACTTAGGATACATAATCTCATTTAACTTTACTCATGGGGCTATTTCTGCAAATTTTTCAGTCCTGATGTCTTAATAACACAGTGGCCTCTGATAGTTTGCAGTTCATTATGTTCTACTTCAAGCTCAGTACACAAAAGCAAACCCCAAATCTGGATAATTCTGTTCCAAATGCTTCAACTATTAGTGCACAGTCGGCAATAGAAGGCTTGGAAAACAGTCATTGGAAAAATTCCTTCAAGTTAGCTGTTGCAGTACCCCCTTATTTGTCCTACAATTTCCTCCATCCTCCATCCTATTCCAGTGGCTGATAACTAAGAACATTAGTTTTATGCGACTTGTCAAGCTCAAATGAAAAGAGAGCTAACTTTAATGACACTGCAATTAATCGCCCCAATAGACAGACAGCTAAAAGACAAGATATTGACTTCATTAAGGATAATGTATTATGTCATTAAGTTGGTAGGGTCACCTTGTGTATCATATATGCTTGCTAATATATTGGCATTTTCCTCAAATAAGATAAATTCAGATATGAGTGATAAAGCTGATTAGAAAATGTTTAATCTAAAGAGGCTAGTTTCCTTATATTCCACTTTGCAGCCCCAGGTATAAGTGGAATAGTAAAAACCCATTACAGATCCAGGTTTAACTCAAATAACAGGTCCTAGCAATTTACAACCTTCCTGGGTTTGTTTTGGGGGTTAGGTTTTTGTGTGTCTTTTTCCCTACCCTTGAGCTCAGGTATTATTTGTGCAGATTGCATTTCAGATTTGTTTTGAAATGTATAATTGCCTGCAGTACATTTAAGGTTAAAATGACCATTGCATACTAAATTAGTACTTGTGCATGAGGGCTTAACCCTTTAAAAGTCAGGAGTTAAAATCAGTTTCATTTAAGAGATGTACTACAATAATTAAATATTATTTCTCGTGATTAAAAAACTATTCTTTTTAGCCTGATACAAAAGGCAGTTTTATTGGGGGGAAACAATATTCAGATTTTTTTAAAGCCATATCATAGAGTATTTGAAAACATACATCTGAAAGCAATTTGTGCCACTTAATACTACACAAACAAAATAGGTTTTGATATTCACTGCCTTCCTACTCATTTCCATAAGATGTGCTGGGTAGGAATGTTTCTCTCACCAGTACTGTGTTCTCAGGTTTTCAAGTAAACAGAGAGCTGCTCATTTCATTACACTAGTGCCTATCTGCATATTGCGATTTCATAAATTACTTAATAACATAATTAAACCTAATGCACTAGTAGGAAACTGCTTTACACAAGTGGTTTGCTCAGTCCACTAACTGCTTCAATAAACCAAAAACAAGCAGGACACTGTTTATTTTAAAACCTCATCACTATATGATTTTGCTGTTCTGTTTAGATTTACATTTAGCAAAGACTTCTCAGATGCCACACTTATTTATTCAAATCTGACCTAACACTCCACTGAAATATTTTATAATCTTATTTACTATCATACTTGAATGATTTTTTTTAAAAATAAGTTTTATACTATGCATAAGACTGGGGTAAAGAAATCCACAGATTTCCTTTATACAGTGAGCAGCAAAGTGATAGTTTAAAAGGAACATAATTGTTTGCCTGTTGCTATTAATTTATTTCATCAGTTCCTCAATAAAAAAAAATATACTCTGGAGGAAAAGAGTCTGGTAATGATCAGTTCGACTCAACACTACTATAGGTAACACACATGACCACCTTGAAAAGAACAAACGCTAATTAGCATCGCCTACAATTCCTGTTTCCAAACCATACTTTTTAGCCTGTACACCAAATCTTTTCCAATATTTCCATTAAGGCTGTCAAAAGCAGAAGTTTGGGAACCTTTGCTTGTGACCTTGGCATTTCTTCTCAGGCTTAACGTATTGGCATTTTTTCCTCTGACTGCATCGCTTCTCATTTGTCATGATTATTGTTGAATTTTTCAACTGTCATTCCCGAACGTAAATCAATGGTTGTCGACTTCCCCTTTGTCATATCTGCACTGCCAACAGCCTTTCCCTTCTAAATGAGGCTTCCTCCCTTTCCATCCATTAAAAAAGGCCTGTCTTTTGGAGAAGTCAATCCTTTGTTAGGTCACTCCATTTATCATTCTTCCAATCAGTACCTGACATACTTATTCAGCCAGGTCTTCAACCACACAATCATTGTTCATTTTGGGAGGG
>VWZN01012645.1:182887-193511 GCA_013396955.1 Regulus satrapa | reverse complement strand
ATTGTTGAGTGGGGGGGGGGGGGGGGGGGGGGCAAGGAGGAGAGAAGGAGAGAGAGAGAAGGGGGTATTTTATTTATGCATGATGTTTTTTGCCATTTATCTTGACCAGTTTTGTATTTTTCAATGCCCTTGTATCTTTAGGGGTCCTTACTTGCTTGAAGGAAACACCAAATTCAGTAGAATAAAACACTCCACACCCAGAGGGAGAAGGGGAGAGAATGCCAAGAAAACATTGGGCTATATTAAGAATAAGAGAAACTAGATGAGCAAAAAAAATCTACCACAATAAATTCAGTTTTGTTGCAAAGCGGGTCTAAAGAAAAAAAAAAAAAATCACTCCTATGTTAAAAAACCCGAACACCTGGAACAGAAATACCAATGAATTGCATTACCTTTCTGACAAGGTTTAAGACTTATAAAATTTTATTACATAAAAACAGTATCTAAGCAGCATATTGGTTCATAGTGAGTTGAAGAAGCCTTCAGGACTTGACTTGTTCAATAAAGAAAAGGAAATTAGTATCTGTTATTAATGCAGCTACAGTCATGTTTGGTTGAGGAAACTCCAAGGGCTTTAATCCCCTCTACTAATACTTAATATTTCAAGTAGAACATCAAATGATGTTATTAAGGTGTTTCTGTCACTAGTAGATATCAGGTAGAAATGCCTGAAGTTTGTAAGACCTACTGACCAAAGCTTTTCCTCCATACTATCTTATTATTGTTTCCTGTCCGGGCTAGAGATGAGCCAGTATCTAATACCTGGTCAGGCATGCTTGCCTCTAGCTCTTCAAGGAGATGACAGGAGAGGAAATCTCTGCATCAAATTTCTGATACCCTTCACTGCAGTACACTAGTCCAGAAGTCCTACTCCAAAACTGCTTCTATTATTAAAGCACTGCCCCTGCATGTGTCCTGTATACATCCAGCCTTTCCCTACTAAATATCACCAATGGGAAAAGAGTGCATTGCTGTCATGCAAGGGTGATTTTTCCCAGAAATTAAAATGGAAAGATGCAAGCTCCTACCACTGTTCCTTCTCAGCATGACAGAATGTTTTTATACCAGCTTACATACCTAAATTTGACCAAAACCCTAACTGGATTAGCAAGAGAAACACAGGCTGGAGGACCTTAGACTGTATATCCAAGTGATACAGGTTCAAGCATTGTGCAGACCTCATTTCATTAACACCCAATATATTTGTTAACCTGTTCCTTTACACCAGCTATAAATACACAATTTATGCACAATTTTTAAACAATAATCACACATACACATATTTATATGAATATATATAAGTGGACACCAAAATAAAATACATAAAAACTTTGGAAGTGAGAGAAAAGAGGTCTTCAAGATGCATGATTTAAATTCCTTGATACATCACGTATCTTAATTTGACCTGGAGTCATTCAAACAGAAACTTGATCTTCTACTTCTATTTGCAAGCAATTACATACCCCATAGGGTATTACAGAAATAATTTTTTCAAAATTATTTTGATGAAATTCATTGAGTATATTGGGTGGGCAGATCAGCAGTAAAGCATAATGAAATGGAAGGTGAGGGCATTTTCAACACTAGAAAATTGACTCCTTACTTGCTAGGAGTTTCCTGTTCCAAGGTGTAAGTTTTACTTCCTTGATTGAATTTATAAGGAAGAAAGAATTTTGCCTAGAAATAAGCCATATTCTCACACAGGATAACAACAAATATGCAACATTTCTATCAAAATTACTTACATCACCATCTCTCAGAGTCCAGTTTACCATCAATTTCTGCATTCAAGTCTTTTAGGTGAACACATACAAGTAGCTGAGTTCTTCAGAATATGCTACTTAATGGTATTCTAACTCCATACAAAACCAGTAATTTGAGACAAATGAGAGCCCTTTTGGGTTTGAGGTATTTCCTTACAGAAGACAATCCAGTATTTGCTCCTGTTTCTTTTAGGCCCCACATGTTCATATATTTGACCTCACTGCAGAAAGGCAAAAGTGATTTCCAAACTGCTGTGTTTTAAAACTTTACCAGGAGAATCATCCAGTAATAAAATCATTTGGGTTGGAGAAGACCCCTAAGATCATTGATAACTGGTTGCAGGGCACTGGAACAGACTTTCCAGAGAAGGGGCCATGGAACCAAGCCTGACAGAGTTCAAATATTTGGACAATGCTCTCAGGCACATGGTGGAATTTTGGGGGCTATCCTGTGCCAGGGTCAGGAGTTGGACTCGATGATGCTTGTGAGTCCTTTCCAACTCAGCATATTCTGTGATTCTGTGAATTTTCAAAGTGAATTTCCAAGCTACCAAAATGCAGCCATCTAAATGCTAACATTTATATTTCTCATTAAATCCGGTTTATTATATTGATAACCACTAGCATTATATATGGTGCTCCAAACTTGAGATGAGAACTAATTTGATTTATTATTCCTTTCATTGCCTTTATACCTTGCTTAGTAAGACATTTTATTCGGGTACTTCTGAGTAACAAACGCAAATGCGGTACTACTATATGTCCTAGAACATTTATTTATTTATTTATTTAAGCTGTATATGGTAAAGGATAATTTCCTTGTGGAAAGCATTAAGTACAGAAGATACTGTTTTACATCTTATCATGTAATTCCATTCTTGTCCAAGCAATGGATTCACAGATAACAGCAGCAATCCTCCAAAAGTGTAAAAGCCAGTGACACTTCTGGAACCACAAAGTGACACAAAGAGGTATTATTTGCAAACCAAAACAGATATTAATACACAAAAACAGTATATTGCAAGCAAAAGTATGGATTTTTTGAATGTCTAAGGGGTAAGGAAAAGCACAGTAGAGCTTATTGTTCTAGGTTTAACATCACAGGTCTGTGCCTAGCAAATACAGCAGTTTTTATTGTGTTCATTCCCTGCTAGTTAGGACTCTCATCAACTAAAGAAGGGGAGAATTAAAGTAACTTACTTGGCAAGCAAAAGATGCTATTCAAACACTGAAGGAGTGTTGTGGGAGTTGTTGTTTGCTTTGGGGTTTTAGTTTGGTTTTTTTCCCCATTTTGTCCAAGCAGAGAGTTTTATCATTTATGCATTTGCTTAGACTATATATATATATATATATATGTACTCATGTACTGACAACAGACACTCACTATAGGAAAATTTCCTGGATTAAAAAGAATATGCATTCTGTAATATCATAAGCCATTTAGATGCTCTTAAAATATCTAGACATAAAAGATATTTCCTCGTTCATTTAGTTTTGTAATTTTACATTAGATGCTAATGAGAGAAGGGAGAAGTTAACATTCATATTTGATTTTTTCATTATGTATTTTGAAATTGCACCCATAAAGAAAGAAAATCCCCTTTCTTTTAGGTCCAGCATGGAGAATCCTTAAAAGCTGGGCCACCTTTTATCCCCCAAAGCAAATACATTCCGTGTTGAATACATAAAAGACAGTAATGAATATGTTGATTCTCAAATGCAAACAATGCTATCATTCAATACAGCATTTTAAAATATGTTTTAAATGCCTAGCAACACTTTAGATTTTTCAATTGTGCTAAAATATTCTCAGTTTTCTGCTGTTGCTTCAACAAAGGACTAGTAATGTAATGCTTATAACATCTTAACTGGGGGCCTTGTACTTCAGGATGCAATAAATTTTCAGACACAGCATTCAACAAAAGAAGCAAGTATACTGTGGGAATAACCGATTATAAGGGGGTTTAATCTGTTTATTATAATCACAACATAATTGTTTTCCATTAATTAGATAATATGTTTTCATAGATTAAAAAATTATTTCTCCCATTCAACACAGTGGAACAGAAATAAAACATAAACAAACATATTGAAAAGTCCATATTTGAATTAGACTTCTGTTATAAATGACATTTGACCCAAAACCTAGAAGTGTTTTAGACAAAAAACTATGACCTTTGTTTCCTTTTCTGTTTCCCAAGAGAACTGCTAACTTGCATTTATTTCCAAACAGCCTTAGTAGCAATCAGAACAAATTCTGGGAAGCTATACCCAGAAACTTAATTGCATTTTATAACTTTTGTCACAATTAAAAACTGAGTAAAATCCTGAAAAATTAAATCTATCTAACAATATTTCCTTGGATCTTCCATTTCACTCAGTGTGTTCCAGCTTCTGTTCCAGATCTTCTTTAACATGAATGCCAGTGCATGACTTGTATCTTGCTTTTTACTTGCATTTTTCTGCTGGACATAATTTCTTCAGTTACATTAAAGCAACCCACTGAAAATTATAGTATGGACTGTGTTTCTAATGCCTTCCTCATACAGCAGCTATGAAGCACAGTGCCTTTTAATGCATTACTGTACACCAAATATATATATATATATATATATATATATATTTTATATAAATATGTTTAAAACTTGTATAGTTTACTCTTTTTTCCATTTCTCATTAAAATATATTTGTAACCAAATATAACAAGAAAATGCATTTTTAAATTATTGATTTTATTTTTAAAATCTGTATTGACAGTAATTCAGGATTGGGTTGTTTTGGGTTTTTTTCTTACAACCTTTAAAATATGAAGAAAGTTCCCAGATTTGTGGAAATCTTTTTAAATCTATGAGTGCTCCAATTTGTGTGGCACTGCATTAGTAACAGGTATAAATTGTAATGATCCATCTCAACATTAAAAAAATTTCAAGGAAAAGCTGTTTGGTTAGGTTAATAATCAGATTTATAAGACAATATCTTATAAATGGCTAAAAAGAGACCTCTGAAACAATTACTTTTGGTTGAAACACCAAGTTCTTCCAATGCTTACAGGACAAAGATGCTTCTGCAACAAAACCAGTTCTGCCTCTCAGAGAAGCAATGGACAAGTACAGTTACACAAGAGGGAAGTGAAGGGAAGGTCACAGGGCTGTGTGGTACATTTAAAAATGCCAGAAATAGATGCTGATCATCTTGTATTTCTTTTTCAAAAAAGCCTCTAATCAGTTCTAAATTTCTTAGACAGTTTGCTTTCTTGCTGCACCTAGAAATGTGTCATTTGTCTATTAAAAAACATAACAGCTCACCACCCCTCCTCACTGGCTTTCATTGGCCTCTCTTTTTTTCCCGTTTAATGTCTCTAACTTCATGCCATGTTCTTTTCCTCTTTCAGCACGGCTGAGCAAGGCTGACAGGCGGATTCCTTTGCTTTTCAGGGTATTAAAGCCACTTTCCCGCTCTGACAGCCTGTTCTACTCTGCCACCTTATAGCTCTGGCTTCACACTTCTCTGGGCAGCCACTGCTTCTTGACAGACCACTGTCACTTCCCATCATCCTCTCTGTATATCCTGTTCTCTCCCCCTCAGCACGCATCCCGACTTTCCAACCAATGCAATTATTTTTTTTGACAAGCCATCCATCAGCTTTAACTTTAAAAGCACTTTCCGCTGATATCCATTGTTAAATCCCTTGCTTTTTATGGAGCTTGCATGAGAGAATATGATATCAGACATTCAAACTACCAAACCATGTAAATTTACTTTGTTCTCAGCTATGTTTCCAATTTCACGTCCAATTTTTCGGTACATTATGCGTAGTTGTTGTGCTTAATATGATGTTGTCAAATCCCATTAAAGTTCACTGCATTGCACGGCTTTAAAAACAGGTTACAATTTGCATTCTATAAAGAAAGGAAGGAGTGCAGTCTGAAGTCAAGCTGAATCTTATTAAAATTATCTGTTCAATTGTTACATTTGTAGATGGAGTAATTTTGAGGCATTAGCTGAGACACATATGAAAATGTCAGTGTGCCAACTAATGACAATGAAAGCAAAAGGAATATATCTGTGAAACTCAATAAAGCTCCTTTGCTGGTGACATAAATTTGATGATAATCCGAGGAAATGAATAAGGGACCATCCAGTTTGAATAGGAATTACCTTTTCTATTAAATCACTTTGCTGTATTTCCACTTGGCCTACATCTTGGTCCTATGCCACAATGAGTCTCTCTCAGTGGACTTAAAAAAGAAAATCCCCACAGGACTAACATTCTCTGGAGGAGTATCTTTAGTGTAAGCTTCATAACCAATTTCAGACAAACACACTTAAAAACCAAGGAAAGAATTAGTCTCCCCTCTTTTCTGCACGTGAGTCCAGATGAAGTGATCTGCTAATGTACTATATGCAGACATGTTCAGTGGCCAACACCACTGTGCCCTCTATGCAGGACCTTAGGCACAAAAGCCTGCATTCTTACATAAACGAAGATGAACCCATATAAACAGACACTGGTATAAATGAAAACTTCAAAAGTGCTAATATTCTAGGAACATAAGGACTCATGAAAAAGCCAACATTTTTAATGGCATATTTTAATATAGTATCTCACAGTCTTTAAATCCTACCCTGGGCATCTGGTGGCATGGCTTTTTCTTAGAGCAAGACATGAGACAGTGAGTGATATGCAGGTATAATTCAGTTGCCACTGTGTATTTTTTTGTGACTCAATACAATTAAAACCTGCTATAAGTATGCAAACACAGTATGTAGCTTAAGTTACAGTTACTGTAGTTACTCTTTGACTACAAAAAGAAAGAAAGAAACCTGTTTGGCATATCTAAACTCTCACCCTCAGGTAAAATCTTTTCAGACTCACCCTGCCATTTCTCAAAAGGCATCTTAAGAGGTAAAGTTCAAACTTCTGGAACGTATTTAAAGCAAAGAGGCAAGGACAACACTAAAAGAATTGAGCAACAGCTGTTCAGTCAATAGCCCTCACACAAATGCCTTACAATGAAACAATATCTAAATGGACCCCAACAAAAGTGAACAAAAGAGACAAAAGCTCATCTAGAAGTGCTAATCTGATTAAAAATTACCATGATTTATCTTTTTCAATCTACTTATTTTGGATAATTTTTCTGTGACTTTGCACAGAAACAAGTGAAAATTACTCTTTGCACCCATTCTCCTAGTCATGTTTCTCCAAATAGCAATCCATCCTATTTTGAAGAAATCTCACACAAATAATTTCCAAGCTCTCCGTTAAGATTATTAGAGGCCTCCAAAACCTCTGAGCCTCTTGTCCTTCTGTTACCCAGCTACAATCAAATACTCTATTACCTGCCAGCTGACTCTGCTTTCTCAGTCCAATACAATGTATATTAATGTCATCCATTTTCGACTGGTTTTCAAGGAAAATAAGACCCATGGAGAGTATATAGGGTACTAATTATACACCCACATCACTGAGCTACTCTGCCCAAATCTCTCCACCCTTCCTTCCATTCAGTGAATTTTCCAAAACTTTTCAAGAATTTGGAGATAAACATATGTCTTCAACAAAGGCAAGTGTGAGGTCCTGCACATAGGGAGGAATAACCCCAGGTACCCATACAGGCTGACCTGCTAGAGAACCTGGGAGTCTTGGTGGATACCAAGCTGACTATGAGCCAGAGTGTCCTTGCTTCCAAGAAGGCCAATGGTATTCTGGGGTGCATTGGGAAGAGTGAGGCCAGCAGGTCAGCAGAGGTGATCTTCCCCTCTACTTGGCTCTAGTAAGGCCACATCAGGAGTGCTGCATTCCACTCTAGTCTCAACGGGTCAAAAAGGACAAGAAGCTGCTGGAAAAGGGTCTAGCAGAGGCCACAAAGATGGCTCAGGTCTGGAGCATCTCTCTGATGAGGAGGGACTTCAAGAGCTGGGCCTGCTTAGTCTGGGGAGGAGAAGACAGAGGGGACCTCATCAATCCATACAAGCATCTCAAAAGTGGGTGTTGGGGGAATGCTGCCAGACTGTTCATAGTGCACAAAACCAGGGCAAGAAGCAACGGCCATAAACTAAGGCACAAGAAGTTCCACCTCAAGATGAGGAAGAGTGAAGTGGAGGTTGGAACAGGCTGCCCAAGGAGAAAGCATGGAGTCTCCTCCAGAAACATTCCAAACGCACATGGATGGCTCCTTTGTCAGCTGCTTTAGGTGACCTTGCTTTCCCAGAGGGGAGTTGGACTGGATGATCTCCAGGGGCCTTTCCAACCATAATGGTCCTTGGATTCCTTAATTTTACACAAAGTTTAAAAATAAGGAGGATTACACCAATAAAATAGGGTATGCGTGAGTGTCATTTAACAAAAATCAGCAGAGGTGTAAGTATCCTGAAGTTAAAAAAAAAGGTACATTCATGCTACGTGTCTAAAACATTCTTATTTTCATGTCATATGTACGAAATTGAAGAATGTAGTTCTGACCTTAGCAACCAATTAAAGATACTGTGCCTTCTTTCAACCTCTTTAGTGAACTACTGATGTTACCATCTACAGTTTGCACCTCAGCATAAACAATTTTTTCTACCTTTTGAGTTCATCTAGTTGATGTACAGTCAGTTGTTTCAAACTTTCACTGTGACAACAGATATTTTGTAGAAGATTATATCTACCTGTAGGGGTGCACATGCCTAATGATCCCTGGTTTCTCTGTAATCCCTCCCCCCATGTGTGACGTGTTTTTCCTTTCCCCTCCCTATCCCTGGAATGTTATCCTATTGGTTGGTGTTATGTGTCTCCCCACCCCTCTCCCAAGGTTTGAAATTCCCGGGAAATCCTTTCCTCGCTCTCTTTTCTTCCGGATCCCAGCCTGGAATAAATATCTACGTATCCCGGAGGAGAAGCAGCCCTTTGGTCTTTCATCCTAGGTTGTGACGGGTTCCCCCTTACCTCCCCTTCACCATAGCTAGCTGGATTACTTTGGGAGGGACAAGGAGAGTTACTTCATCTACCATTTAACAAAACAAATATAAATCTTCTTCCCTTTCTAGTTGTGGGGTAAGAAGCAGGTACAGATATTAAAACCTCTGTGCATTAGTTCCACTGGGAAGATTACTAAAGCTTGGTCCAGAAAACCTCACTATTTCTGAACTATGTTTGTATCTGAATTTCCTGTATGAATTCAGGCTTCCTAGGAGGCAATTTCAGCACAGCAGTCTGTAAACCAGTATAATCCATGTGAATCTGTGAAGTCAATTTCCATGATAAAGGAAGAACAGAGCTTGATAGTTTGCATGTGCCCTCTGTAGTTAAGGACAGTTTTAACATATCTTCTTCTCTGTTTTGGTGCTACGTTTCTTGAGCATTACATCTTTTTTTTTCTTTTTTCAACCAGAATATGACCAGTGGAAATAACTGTACAATTTACTAGTAAAGAAGAATAAAGAGGATCACTTGTCTTCCCATTTTAACCATCTTGCTAGTAAAACGCTTTCTAGTAAATGTGTCTCAAAGACATTATCATTAAAAAAAGAACAAAAACACAAACCCACAAGTGCTTTTGGTCTTTGTATCTCATATTACTTTACATCAAGGCAGTCATNGGGTTTGTTTTTCCCAGTTGATGAAGTTCATTGGTGCAAAGGGAAAGCAAACTTTTCAATAAACCATATAAGCCATCCTATAGAATATTAAATGTAAAGTAAAGCAAATGACCAAGGAGGGAAAAAGAAGAAGGTGAACCTAGAGGAAAATGTATCCTTTTTTTCATAGAATTGTTTTAAATCTCTGTTTATCAAAGTCTGATAAACATTCAACCCTTGAAGTAATATTCTTTACCCACCATTCCAATCTTTATAATTAAAACTCTGAGGCTTTATATATCCTGAAAGACTCAGAAATCACAGAATCAGAACAATTCAGGTTAAAAGGGAGCTTTAGGGATCATCTATTCCATACAATCCCCCTGCAGTATGCAGGGGCATCTCAACTACATCAGGTCACCCACACCTCCATTCAAGCTCACTTTGAATGTGTCCAGGGATGGGGCCTCTAACCAGCTCTTGAGAAAATCCCTTCCAGTGTACCATCCTCAGAGTAAAAAGCTCCTCTTAATATCTAATGTAAACTTACCCTCTTTTAGTTTAAAGCCTTGTACTAACAACATGCCCTTGTGAAAAGTCCCTCTCCAGCCTTCTCCTAAGCCCCCTTTAGGTACTGCAAGNGCAATTTCAGCACAGCAGTCTGTAAACCAGTATAATCCATGTGAATCTGTGAAGTCAATTTCCATGATAAAGGAAGAACAGAGCTTGATAGTTTGCATGTGCCCTCTGTAGTTAAGGACAGTTTTAACATATCTTCTTCTCTGTTTTGGTGCTACGTTTCTTGAGCATTACATCTTTTTTTTTCTTTTTTCAACCAGAATATGACCAGTGGAAATAACTGTACAATTTACTAGTAAAGAAGAATAAAGAGGATCACTTGTCTTCCCATTTTAACCATCTTGCTAGTAAAACGCTTTCTAGTAAATGTGTCTCAAAGACATTATCATTAAAAAAAGAACAAAAACACAAACCCACAAGTGCTTTTGGTCTTTGTATCTCATATTACTTTACATCAAGGCAGTCATAGACTTTAAATATATATATATATTTATGTTTAGACATACACTGCTTTTTACAGGGTCATTAGTTAACAGTAACAACATACATCTCAGTGGTACCTCCTTTAAATCCATCTCTCACACAATTCCAAGGTAAAGGATCCTGTTTAAGTATTAAAGAGATTTGTTAGCAATGTTTAGAACATTTTGCCATCTCCTCTGACAACCACATAAAAACATTATAGTCTTCCAATGCTTAAAAGCAAACCAATATTGATG
>VWZN01012645.1:163343-182068 GCA_013396955.1 Regulus satrapa | reverse complement strand
TCCTCTCCTCTCTCCTCTCTCCTCTCTCCTCTCTTCTCTCCTGAAGGTGAGAAAGATTTTACAAATACCCTGTGGCTGTAGTAACCTAATTTTTAACAGCAGTTTTGATTCCCATTTGTCTTAAAAGGAGGACAGAGATTTCTGTAAAGAGAAGCAGACTGAGAATGCATATAGAAATGCCAGCAAAAAGTGAAATGAGTTCCTATCATGAAACAGACACACGTTTGCACTTCACATATTCACATATAGTGAAGTTTCCAGATTAAAGGCAATGAATAGCAGCCATGCCTTAGAATGCTAGAAAGGGCACTGCTTATAAGACTGCACCCTTTCCATCACTGGTGATGTTCTAAAGGCAGAGTAAACAACAAACTGGAATGAACAATACTGACGTCCATTTAGTTCCTGCCACTTATTCTGGAGATTAAACTTGCACATGTATCAGAAAGATGGTGATGATGAAAACTGGACTTTCAACATGCTGATGAAGAACACAGAATGTACTTACTACCACAACTTTGCAAAATTTCACAGTAGCCTATAACTATGGGTTATAGTTCTGCTCTAAATAATACTTCTCCCTCCATGAAATGAAAAAAAAAAAAAAATTTCTGCTTTTCTGCTCATAGAGAGGTCATGTTCTACCTCAAATACATTACACTTTCAAGAGCATTGAATCAACTGATCAAGTGCAAGCAAGACCTCCAGTTACCCCAAAATTCCTTTGGAACTTGCCACAGTTTTCTAAATGTCTTACTTCAAAGTGATTGAAGGAGAATATGTTTGTTTCTTCTATTAACCTTTCCTAGCTTCCAGGTAAAACACACATAGGAAAAGGAGCAGAAATGGGAATGTGCACACAGAGTAGTCTGATAAAATATTGCATTTTTATAAAATATATTCATTAATAAAAGCAAAAAAGCCAAGATGTTGGCATTCTGTCAGTATTCTTTCATTGTCTGATATGCATTGTTTGTAGAATATTAAAAAAAACCCAAACAAAACAAAACAACAACAACAAAGTGCAATTTCAAAATGCAAGTAATATCCAGCATCCCAAAGACTGCAATACCTCAAAGAACATTATTCCAGAATTAGGAAAACTCCATGGATGTCATGTATGAACAGAGACTAAAGGAAGATTCTATATAAATGTTGCTACCCCAATTGAATGGGAACATTTTCAGATAGCAATTAAACAGAAGCAGCACTATCAGTTCTGAACCAAGCACTTAATGCTAGTTTGGTTTTGCACTATTTCTTTTGATCTCACTTAAGGGTTTTTTTCATATTTTATTCATTTTATTTTTTACCAAAAGTTGCAACTTCAGATTACTATTTATGATGGACTCTACTATCTACATGACTTGATGATTAAGCCTTAGATATAAAGCTATTTTCAATAATTTTACTTTCTGTAGAAACTATATGTATATTGTATTTTTTAACCATTCATACACCAACACAGACATTCAAACAGGATTAAATAATAATTTAGGATTCCGTTTCTCATCATCAAAAGGGTTAAAATATCTTTTTCCCCACCTCCAAAGTGTGACTGCATTTCCCTTCCTCATTTATCCTATTTTGTAACTGTTAAAAAGAAATACAGACTTCTTCAGAGCTAGCAGTTTTGCTTAACTCACTTAAGAATAAAGATTCAAAGCTCTGAGCCTCTGCCCTTACCACCATCAATTCTAGTCCCACCTGAAATTTAAAATACTGAAGTGATTGTGGTGAATTTCTGGGAGTCAATCTTTCTGGCTGAATGGTTGTCTTCTTGATGGAGAATGGCAGTTGTCCCTGAGGAGAAGGGTAATAGTAGGATTTTGTCTTTTCCTTTAAGTCAGACTAACCACATACTGCTGCTGAGTCAGCCATACCTGCGAGCAGAAGGCAATCATAACCTCCTTGATCAAGTCTACCTTTCCCAGGAGCACAGCTTGACACAGAATAACAACTAATGTCACTGAAGTGACGTTCTGGGTCCAATACATTGGGAGACGAACCCAATATTTTTCTAACAGCAGAACATTATAGTTAAAGATGAAAGAGCTAGAAAGGCTACTGCACAAAATAACCAATCAACCTAATGCAAGTGTATTACAATGTACTGCAATATTCTACCTCAAGTTACAGACAAGTTGTGAATGTTGATAAATATTTTAATAGAGGTCTGCCATTTTTAACAGCAAGCAATAGAGAACGTATGATCCTGTGTGGAGTAAGGGATTTCTTGCATTGTATGTATTCAGGAACACATTATACATGCATTAAAAAATTATATCAGCCTATGCTTTTAAAATAAAAGGTTCACTTGATTGATGGTTATTTCTCCACTGGCTGTAAACTTTGCAGTAAGCAACTATACCCATTTGGAGGCCAACCCTCTGAAATGCATTGCACCAGGGCATGCTGGCTGTTGGTAGGTTTATCCAACTTCCATAGCAATTGCAGCCAGAATATGAAGAGTTTTTCAAAGAGGCAACTTTACATAAGGTCAACAAACCCCCTGACAAAAATTTCATCTAGTGCTCTATCATAGACATATAGCCAAATCTTTGTTCATTTCATAATCCATAACAAACAAACAAACAAACAAACAAAAAGCCAGCTAATGACAATCACAAGCAACACATTAAATATTAGTATTTTCAGCACAGCTGGGATTCCATTCAATAAATACTTTTTAAACTATTACCCAACAATATGATAAAGAGCTGGCAAGGTCTTCCTCAATAACCAGTTACCAGCATGGTTTTTCTATTAGGGACAAAAGGTTTTCTTTCTAAAAAGATTTTTTATTTTCTAAATGCCTACAGTGACTTTTCAAGTGCTTCTATAAATATGCCACTGACGCTTACAATCAGTGGATTCTTCCTATTACTGAAAGTTAAAATTATTAAAATCTTGAGAATCAAAATAGCAATGATTACCATAATCAGACTCTTCCATGCTTGATAACAGTAGTACACAAATGGGCTTACTCAGCAAAAGGAGAAGCTTTCAAAAATTATACCAGAACACTTTGTAAAATATTGTGCACTACTTGATTGGCAAGTTTCATTTTTTCTAATCAAAATGCCAGCAAAGAAAAGTTTAAGTGCAACTCTACAACAAATAACTAGTTTAAAAATGGCAGGTTCATTCAATAGATCTTCTACCAATGCTTCCTTGCAATGCTGTGTTCTTGATTCCTCATGGACCTTTGGAATTTGAGAAATACTAAATTAAAGAGTGGAGAAATAAAGCATTAAAAAGAAATAAAAAATTTACTTCTTCCTAATGAAGAATACAAGACTTAGAGGATCCATTTCCAACACTTCATAACAAACAGGACTCTAGAATCTTGTTTCATAGTGAAATAATGAAAAAAACTATTTAGCATTTTAATCACATTCCAATATTATATACATTTTATTTTAAATATTCACTTACATAACTGAACAGGAGGGAACACACCAAGTACCCTCAAACAGCTGCTTGCATTTAAATTTGCCCTCCAAGTCTGAACATTAGAACCATATTGCATGAATGCTTTTAGCCAATTGAAGCCTTGTAACAATGTCCAAAACACAATCAAAAGATCTCGGGACAATTACAGAAAACAAATTACTTGTATTTTCAAAGCAGAGGTTAGATACCTAAAAAGTGAAACAAAAAAACCCCATGAATCCAGGCACTCTGCAGGGTCAGAGAAGGAAGGTTAAGAAGTTTCTATCATGCCTGCCGAATCTTTATTGCTTCTAAAGTTTCTTGGAAGTATTTTAACAACTTGATTTGCAAATCTGTTCTATCACATCTGCTTCACATATTAAGCTCTTCTTCCAAGCCTATAGTAGCTGCTATCATATTGCCTACAGAAACCACACCTGCCTCTGTAACCCAAGAGCTGTACCTCCATGGGAATTAACAATGATCAGCTATCCAGTCAAAAAGTCTTTTCTAGCACACACTGTTATGCAAGAAAGACAACATGCATAAAATAAAATAATAAAATAAAGCTTCCAACTGACAATGCAACATAGTCATTGTGTAGTATCTTGATTCAAGCAAAGGTAATCAACAGATAAACTTCCATTTGATTTAATACTGTAAGCTCCCCTTTTAGAGGAGTTTTAAACTGCATTCAGAGTGAGCATGTCTCAAAAAAAGAAAAATTTTAGAGGACGTAGGTGGGTGGGAGAAGAATCTATTGATTTTGGCTGTCGCTCCTTCCTTGAAGGCAATACTGGTTTATCATTATTGGATGGTGTCATGGTACACAGAAAAATGATGAGTATATCACAAGAGTGAGTTCTGAAAACAACATTAAAAAAAAAGTTTTTCCTCAGTCCAATACACTGATCCTGAGTCTTAAAATTCAAGCACTTGTGTGAAAAAACATTTTTAACATATATACCAGTCCAGCGCCTCTTCTGCCCCGAAGTCCATGAGTTTACTGCAGCAAATAAAACTGAGGAACTCCAAAAGGAAGATTCTTCAGATCTAAGAAACAGAATCTCAACAGATCCATGACACTGCCCACTGCTAATGGGAAGGACAGAGGACTAGATAAAACCCCAAGATAAAGACACCTGTATATTCCTGTAGCAAACACTCAGAGAAACGATAACTCTTTTGAGTGCCATAGCCCTCAGTACATTTGTTGCATTCCATTTTTAGTAGAAACAAAAGAATTAGATTTCATGCCATCAATCCTTCAAAGCTATACTTGTCTTTTCATTAAACAGCAAATGCATTTACCTCAAATATTTTCAGATAAAAATCTCTACTGATCCTGAAATGTTAAGCTGCTCAATCCCCCATAGCCTTGACAATTCTGCAAAATTACTTAATGCAAAGGCTAGAGGCCTCCAGAGCAGAGCTAATTCCTCCCAAAGGACAACTTGCCTCCCCAGCTGGATGCAGTTCTCTCTGGGAACTACTTCATGACATCCAACTCTAAAATTATTCAGGTCAGTTCCACTTAGAAGAGAGTGTTAAGAACACCTGAAGAGCACAGACCTAACACCCCAGAAGGCTACACACGTTGCTTTTTTATGCATTAATGTCTCACAACTTTTACAGTGTTCCCTTCCACATTCCAGAGATGTGAAAACAGTTCAGCACTTCATATGCAGATTATATTACCTGCATCTGAAATGAGGGGGGGAAGTGGGGTGGAGGGGGTCCTCCCCCGGCTCCCCCTGTCCCACATTAAACTCTATTTGTTCTGGTTGTGTGGGAGAGGCCGGTTCTAGCTGTAGTTACACTCTAACATTACTGTAAAGCAATCTCATGCTGCCATGCAATAGCTCTTTAATGTCAACCATAACCTTCATAAATGGGTTTGTAACGAGAAACCCTTGTTTGTCATTCAGTAGGTATGATTGATGCTATGTGAGTGAAGTGTAGCCACAGTGACCATCTCAATAACATGAACAGCTGCCAAATATTCATTTAGCAGAATGAGTTTAAAAAACTTTGAGCAGATTGCTTTCACAAGGCTGCTTTCAACAAAAGGAAACATAATTAACGAGCTAATATCAGCATGTGTCTGGCTAAGCTAATGAATATCAAATTACACAGAATCCTGTATAAATCATCATTATCCTGAATTTTAATTGAACTTGCAATTAAACATGACAAATTTTATATACACTAAACCTTTAATTTATACTTTCAAATAAGAAATAATTTATCATTTTTAGTATTTCATAGTTAATTTCCCAATATGTACACTTCTAATTAACAAGGACAGACAGGCCTTTAAAAAAAAAAAAAAAGAAGAGGGAAGAAAAACATACCAAAACCTGCTGAATAGCTCCATTGGTTGTATCAGCTTTTAACAGATTAAAATCAGAGGCCAGAAACTTAGAACAGCACAGCAAACCATTACTTCTGCAAATCATACTTAATTTCAAACTCATCCTTTGAATACCATTTGCAGCTAGAAGAGAACTAAGATGCAGCAATGTCTAAGGGGCAATTTCAAATCTGGGTTAGGTTTCTGCAAAAGAAGCAACAGTTTTGAAACAATTTCTTAGTAATAACTTGGTAATGCTCCATTTATACCATTTCTTAATCTTATTGTCACTATGGACTAGAGCTGTCACCATACAAAATAGAGCTCTTTGACAAAAGAATATCTTATTCATTATCTACTTTAATCTTAATTATAGTCCTTCATTTATGATCATTCCCTTTTGCTTATTTCCATTATCATCTGAGAATGTAAAGAGGATTCCTTTCCCCATCTCCTAATACTCATATATTCCAGTTACTTTTTTCTGTTTCATCAAAATATTAGAGCTTCTATTCATTTCAATATAGAAAAATTTGACTCACTAAAGAAAAAAAAAAAAGAAAAGGCCTTACAGCTGTGAATGTGAAGTTTAAAGACAGAAGCAGCTGCACTGCTGTGAAGAGGCACAAAGTTCTGTTAGCACAGCTAACTCATCTAATAGACTAGATGGAGGAGGGAAAAATACCACGACAGCCATGCCAGCAAAATCTGGGGTATATAGATGGACAGGATGGCATGAACATGCATTTTTTTCAAGGAGTTTCAACATAAGAAGATTAAAAATCTCTGTCTTCTGATATATCTTGCTCTTCTCTAGGAGTCTGCCAGCAGAATTATGGTACACAAATGGCAAGACATTGCCCTAACACAGGCAAGCTCACAGCTAGGAAAGGCCATGCACAGCTAAACGGCACTCATATGGAAAATGTGGTCAAAGTCCAACTGCAATTATCATGCATATGGCTGCAGCGAAGACTTGAACACTTTCAGACATGAGTCTCATCAAAAGCTCAAGATAAGGCACCCAACAGATTTAAGAAACTATTCTCAAATACTCAAGATTTTCAAAACTTGCTTTCATTCAGACCCTTAATACTATTCATTCTTCAAAAGCAGATGGATCTTTCAGAATCCTTATTACAAAGGAGTGTCATCATGCAATATGCTGAACCTGCAAGACAATGCACATTGTGAAATCTCACTGCTTGCTTGACCATACCAATGAAACAACTGGGGAAAAAGGATGAAACAAAAAGAAACTGAAAGCTTCTCCCACTAGGAAATAGCTTTAGGAATTCTATTAATTCCCACAAAAAATTAGGTCAACAGCCTACATATTTACAGTACTCAGCATTTAAAGAGTGAAATTTCTGATTTAATGAGCAGTAAAATTAGGGATACAACAGGCAGTTTTCGCTACTACTGTTAATTATAGTAAACATGTCTGGGTGCTTCTTGCAGACCTTGCTTTTCCTCAAGCCACCTACATACTTCTATTATTTTATTTTTATCCACTGTTCCACCTGTTCTCCTAGGTATTTAGTACCTGGCTATGCTCATTCTTTTTTGAGCACATTTTAGACTGAACATATCTGCCCATGCTAAATGCAATCTGGGTATCCTAGACAACATTCAAATGTTTTCAGATCACCTGAAGGAAAGCCTCTGTCATGCAGCTCAGCAGGACTTCATTCCTGTACGTCCATTCCCCCAAAATACTTTGAGAAGAAACAAGAAACCCAGAAGAAATAGTAGGGACTGAATGATTTCCAGAATTATTCCTCCACCTCGTTGGCACAGTTCCACATTACTTAATTCCTAACAAAAATCAGAGACAAAAGGCAATTAATCAGCAGAGTAGTATCCATCTCTGGTTAGAGCTTCCTGACTACTGAGAGCCTGTTGTGGTTCTGCCACAGCCTAACTATATGATCTTCAATGACTACTCTGCTTCTCTCTCCCCATTTATTCTCTTCAGAAAGAACTATACTGATTCTTAACTCACTCAACAATCTTTTTTTTCTCCTCCACTAATAAATCCTTCTACCGAATATTTACATGTTCTTGCTCCCATATTTCCTGTTCAATCCATATGCAGAGCCCTCACCTTTCTGACACCACTCCTTCTGCAAACACACATTCTAGTCAGCAAAAATAACATTGCCTACCCATCACTGAAAACAAATAAATGAATTAACTCAGACATAATTCTCCTCTAGGTTTTCCTAGTGCATTTTGCATTGTCTGTCTACTTAGATTACAAGCCCCTCAGAGCAAGGACACATTGTCTTGTTTGACTTGTACAGCTCTGAGCACATGCTTTGCACATAAATAATATTAACACCAATGATAATACTGGTTTGGCCAGTCTCAGTACACATGAAAATGAGGCAGCAAGTGCTTTTATTTTTCTCTTTCACATAAGGAAATGTCATATTTCTTCTCATTTTTCAGGGACTTACAAACCTAATAGAACTGCACGTACCAAGGCTCTGAATGTTTAATGCTTTTGCTGAAAAGCACTACATGTTCATGCAGGAGAAGCAGCAGGACAAATATTTTCACACATTTTCAGATAGCTGAGTGAAACTGGCTCCACCAGAATTTACAGTTGAAGACTACCAGAATTTACAACTTGTGAAATTGTGGCTGTCTGTATTTTCTCATTACAGTGTGCTTGCTAGAGATAGAGAAGGTGGGAGTTTTTTCCCTTTTTTTTTTCCTTTTTTTTGCCATCTACTGTCGCACTACTTCCTAGTTAAACCTTGTCTCAAGTTATCAACACTCTCTGGAGAGATAAGCTTCTTCTCACTTACAACCTGTCACTAATAATCGAACTTTCAAGACTCCATCTCGAAAAGAGACTACCGGAGGCACACAGGTCACAGGAATTAACTGCCACCAGTCCTTGCAGAAAACTAAGCTCATCAATCTATAGCTTCTCGTCATAATTAGAATAACTGCTTTGAAAATTTGGGCTGATGTTGACTCGGTCTTATGCCACAAAGACCACTGATTAAAATCTTGGTGTGAAACTTAATGATAAGTGCTGGTGGCGTTGTCGTGGAGACAGGGACAAACAATTCCCTTGCCGTGACATTTTCAATGTCCTGCAGAAGAAAAACTGTCCTCTTTAGTGTGGCACTGTATGAAGCTTATTTATGGCTAC
This sequence comes from Regulus satrapa, assembly GCA_013396955.1. Taxonomy (NCBI): domain Eukaryota; kingdom Metazoa; phylum Chordata; class Aves; order Passeriformes; family Regulidae; genus Regulus; species Regulus satrapa. Next base: position 173,111 of record VWZN01012645.1, on the reverse strand, counting down.
AGGGCTTGCTGGATTGATGACTGTCGTAACACACTGTCAAATCCTTTACTGACACATTCATTTTTTGAGCCCCTGGTGTGGCAGAAATAAAACACAACAAAAATGTGAAAGTATTATTTATCAGTTTCTGTTTGAGTAAATAGTGGATGAAATAAATTTGGTATATGTTTGTACCCAGATGTGCACACAACTCCCTACATTTATTAAATGCACAAGAAACAAAAAGTATTTAATGTAGTTCAAGATCCTCTTATAATTTTTGACTGCAGTTTTGCAATGGATTTTAACAGACAAAGCCCAAAAGGGGTAAATAACATTTAACTATGCAAAAGTGTAGTTAAAGCTTTAAGAATATAGCTTTGATTGCACCATGTCCATAGCACAATACAGTGTACTGCACACATGGTGTTAAAATGTAAGAACTTGCACCAGAAGTGTGATGTTTGTTTTGATACTGCATTTCAGAAAGTCAGCCTGAGGATGCCATGGGTCTACTGACAGTAGCATGCTCTAACATTAAAATCTGCAGCATTACTTTTACCACTTTGAAATTAGAAGGTGCTCCTTCTATCTTCTCTTTCAGATAAAATTTGTTTCCTTCACTTTAAATATAGTGAACATTATTTGTTAGCTTTAAGGTTCTAGTTAACTTCCTTCAGCTTTTGCAATGCACTAATTAACCAATACAAGAATATCACTCTGGACAACAACCAGTGAATTTACAGCCAGATCATCATCAGAGAGCTCAAAATGTATGTCTACATACAAGTCCAAGATTTATTCACTCCCCATATGACAAAAAGAAAATAAACCCATGGTCATTTTCTCTCCCTTTGTCCAAAATACTCTTCTTTCAAAATATTTAGTGCACCTCTTCAAAGTTAAAAAAAAAAAAAAACACCTAGGGAGGGAGGTGTCAAATTAGCACACTGTTTTTTCACAATACTGAAATACAGAGAGAGCCATGGCAATGCTCTTAGGATGTTTACAAGGAAGTGTCTTCAAATATGGACCCAGAAAAATCATTGCTTCCCTCAACACTGGGTGTCTGTCAAATGTAATTGTTATTTGTAGTCTTCAAATATTCACTAGTTGTAGTATTATGGATTACAGCTTCAGATTTTGGGCTTTTAAAAGGTAAAGGATCTAAACTAAGAGGTACATTTCTAATCTAGTACTTATTAACTACTAGCATACACTATCAATGCTCCAAGTCCCAGCAGCATTTTATCGGTAATTTAAGTACGTAAATAAAATGTGCAAGTTTCTGAAGACATTTAGGGATTTCTAACAAAGTGCTATAATTGACTTCACAAAACATGATGAAATAATTTTAGTCAAGAAAATTAGGAATTGATCCTGTAGAACTACCAATAAGAAAAGGAAAAAATAAAGATGTCAAATGATTTTAATATACTGTTGTATATTAAAGTTGTCCAATTTCTTAGGAAACTTTGCAGAGTTTCAGCTAATGCTAAACCCTATGAATACACAAGGTGGTCCAGAATTATTTGAACTTCTCATTTCAATTATTAATTATTTGAATTTTCTTAGTTGCAGCATTCAACCCTTCAAGTTTATACATACCAAAATAAATATGCCCTTCAACAACATCAAGATCCAAGCATTTATATCTCATTGGTGTAAAAGGAATCATCATCAATTATTCTTTTTTCAACTCTAAAATATATACACATTTCAGGTTAATGTACATAGTAAGATCTTCAGAATGTCTTATAAAGATTTGTGACAAAATGTCAGTTTTCAGTTTCTTTGCTTTGCAAATCTAACTTAAAGTGTGAAAGTGTTTTTTAAAGAGATGAAATTAAGTGGTCTAAAATGGTTATAAAATAGAGTTTATGCCCTTCTTATGCCAGAAGAAAAAGCTGAGTGTACTACATGGTAACTCTGGATGACTGAACAGATTGTCAAATATACTAGGGGAAAAAAGCAAAGCATAACAAAACAAAACAAAACAAACAAACAAAAAAAAAACCAAAAAAAAACAAAAAAAAAAAAAAAAAAAAAAACCAAAAAAAAAAAAACCAAAAAAAAAAACCAAACAAGAAACAACCCCCCCAAAAAAAACAACAAAAAAACAGGAGAAAAACAACCAAAAAACCTCGAGCAGTCAGTTCTAATTTTTTCATGGTCATCAGCTTTTCTTGTCCTATTAGTTATCATAATAGCAACATAGTGTTGAGCAAAATACCAGAAGCTTTCATTAGAACCATTAACATAATTTGATAACTGATGGTATTTGATTTCTGACTTTTGAACTTTGAGCTAAAGCTTGGTGTAAGATATAATCTCACTGATTGGATGTTTTTTAAAATACAATCACTTCAAGTTATATTTCTTTGTTAAATGTAATTAATGTTCACATTTGTCACAAATTATATTATTTAAGAAAGAGGCAATAACGATGAAAGATGTGACAATGTTAAATCCATGTCATCTTCCCCAAATGATTAAGCCCTAATTTAAGAATTGCTCAAAATAAACTGGAGCCATGCACGCAGTAATGGATATATACAAATAAGAACTTTTGCTTATTTTGCTTAATTTAAAAACAAATTAAAAGTTTAGTACTAAATCTATCTATGTCAGATGCTTTAGAGCCATGTTCAGGATGTTCTACTTATATTACAGTATTCAGTTATATGCTGTTTTCCTGTTCTTCAAACACAGTGCAAGTAGTAAGGAGAGCTTTCGTGGCTCCTGTCTCTACTGGTGTGAGTGGGGATTTACAGACTGATAGAAGCTTCCCCTCTGCCCACAGTCCTCACAATCAAACTTTCTCTGCTCCCTCAGCATTTGGCCACGTCAGTGTTAGCACCTGAGCTCACAAGCCATGCTTCCTGGGAGGGCTCCTCACTCGGGGACCTGCCCTGGCAGCCCAGGGCAGGTAAGATGATAAGGGCAGGCAGTTTTCTTTCCTAACCAGGCTAGTGAACCTCATGCCTCTGTGCAGATTGCTGTGTGGATGTGTCCAGGACAATTATTGCAGGCAACGTGACTCTTAAGTATGCCAGGCAAAAGACTACAATATAAATACAAGCTTTTGAAAGCTATTTTTGTGTTGGCAAATGAGTGAGTAGGATAGCAGGGGGAGGAATGTTTCTATTTAACTTGGTCAGGTTAAGGATCTGAAACAGACTTTAATGTTCAAAATGTCCTGTGTGCATGCAGCAAACTAACTGTCCTGCAACAATAATTACATATAAAGCATCATCTCTGTCATATCAATGACCCTCTTTGCTAGGCACTGTATATAATCACCCAGATGCTTTGAATGGACATTTATGGGATCTTTATTAGTAATATAAATCCTCCATCACCACAGCTGCATTAAAAAATGCAAAGCAACACACACTATCATCTTAAAAAGATTTCAGTTGAGTTTACTGGTGAGTATAAAAACAAACATTCACATTTAGACCCTTTGACAAATCTGCAAATGCCATAAATACTCAAACTTTTCAAAACTAATCTAAAATACTTTGGGGAAAGGGAAAGGCCTTTTCATCACAAAATGATGTGTCCTTTTTTTGTCAGAAATTTTCAACTAGCCTTGAAAAATAATTTTGTGATATCAATGCATCATTAGCATGCATTAAGCCTTCAAAAGTGAGAAGGGCCTATAAAATTTTAAAGTAATTTTGTACATAACATTCCTCTGAACAAACAGTGATTCAGCAGGCATAGAATATAGTGAAGTCAATACCAGAATACTTAATTTTTAAAGAGAATTGGGTTTTTTCTAATTTTCAAGATTAAGCTAATGAAAATTACTAAATACTCTTAGATTCAAAAACATTTAAACGAAAGAAAATAGGCAAGAGAAATTCCACACTTCACCCACCTGTATGGAGGTAACATTAAACCAACCTTTTCCAGATTTCTTAGAGTAGAATTTAGGGCTTGTGTGTTTCAATGGGAATATTCTCCATTAGAAATTGTACTTCTTAATCCTTTCTGAAAATACCTGATACAACGGGAGTATCCTTATTTCCCTTAGATTTGAAATGTCTGCCATGACTTTAAGTGACAGTCAGCAGTGTGGGGTCAAAGAGTTATTTAAAAAAAAAAAAAAAAAAAGCTCAATAGATATTTTTTTTAATTACAAAAGGATTACAACATACAGGGCTAAAGTCTAGTCACTGAAACATACTGTCTGTTGGTGTCATGTCCTGTGAGGTGGGCAGTGACAACTGCATGGCTGTTCTTTGTCACCACAAGAGCATCTCCTCTGCAGCTGATGTAGAGACCCATGCATGCCACTATTAGAAAACAATTACTCCTCCATGCGTAACACACATTCACTGCAAAGGTAAAGTACAGTTTGGATCCCACTTCATATTTTGCTTAAAAGTTTTTTTCATCTTCTTGGTACAATGAACCTCTTCAAATCTCAAGGTAGAGATTAGAATTATGATAATTGCCTTACATTTACTGTAATACCAATTTGCTATGGGATGGATACATTTCAATTTTTCTAATGCAAAACTTTAATTTCTAAAACTTATAAGACACAACTGTCACAAAACTCAAACTTTTCAACAAAAATTACTCTGTCTTTTTTTTTTTTCTTCTCAAAAACTGAGGGAGAGAGGAAAGAAGCATTGAAACTGTAGTTATGTCATGGAAGACTGCAGAAGGAAATACATAATGCAATCAGAAAGCCCAATCCATGCCATCATGTCCTTGTCTGTGACTCAGAAACAAACAATAGGAAGGATAGCTGGGTAATAAGAAACCCAGCAGTTTAGTAAAATACACACTATTGGAACATATACACCATATGCTGATACAGTTTAATAGGGAAAGCAAAAGATGTGCAAAGCAAAACAGGGAATGAATTCTCTGCTTCCCATGGGCAGACATGTGTCCTGTACAGCCATTCCCAGGAGAGCAGGGCTCCACTACATGTAACTGGCAGGGAGGGAGGACAAACACCATAGCTCCACCCTTCCTCCTTCTTCCCACCACTTCATAGACAGAGGAGAGCGTCACATGGTCTGGAATATCTCTGTGATCAGTTGGGGTCACCTGTCCCCTCCCAGCCTCCCATACACCCCCAGGCTCCTCACCAGAGGAGCGGCAGCACAAAAAGCAGAAAGGCCTTGGCTCTGTGCAAGCCCTTCTCAGCAACAACAAGAACGTCTCTGTATTATCAATCCTGTGCTCAGCACAAATTCAACAAATCCAAAATACAGCCCCTGACCAGCCACTATGAAGAAAATTGCCTCTACTCCATCTGAAACCAGCCCCTACATACATCCATGCACTCAAGGACAAGCAGCACCACACCAAGCATTTACAAACAAAGAGAAAAGTATCCCAGACAGACACACGTTTTGAGGACTGCAAACCTGATACTGCATACAAGTGGCTTGGATTATTGAAGTGTCTTATAACCACATACAGGCAGCATACACAACATCATCCAAAAAGACACAAGACCGTTTATAGAAGCAAAAACCACCTCCAAGCTAAAAAGCTTACACACAGTTTGTTCTAATATATCAGCAGGGAAGATATGCAAAAAGAGAAACTTATTACCCTAACGGCTGAATGCTAAACTGTGAAAAACCAAACAGAGAATATACTCTATTCCTAAGTGTTAGAAGGTATCATCATTATTCTACCATACCAAAGAAATAGAGGCTATTACATGCAATGCATAAAATAACATTTAACAAGAAAATCAGGATAATTACTTCACGAAAAGGACATTCAGTCAAGTTCTAAACCATTGCTCTGAATTGAGAATTACTTATGTCTAAGTTAAATCAACTAAAACATCCTTAGCAGTCCCTTAAAGAACACTTGAAAATAACAGGAGGAACTACCTACTTCATCATGCTTTTTGTTTTTTCCTGTTAAAAAAGGTGAATTACAGGAGGATTTGACATTAATTTTCTTGTCTGCAAATTCAGCCTGTTTATTGCAGGAACATAGATAAAGATAGTTTGGTTCCATACAAGCTGAAATAAGCATTCAGGTTAGTTGTGTGTAAATCAAATTAGAAACCAGTGCAACTAAGGATCAGGAACACACTCCGTATAACCACCTGTATAACCACCACAACAGAAAAACAAGGGCCATTAAAAACTCTGAGTCCAAAAGGTTAGAGTAAGGAAAACCTACCAGTGAGATGTGTCCAACTAACACACTTAAAGTAATGAGCAACTTGACATGCAAAAAATGCTACAACAGAAAAAAATCAAGTTACATCCACAAAAGGGTAGTACAGCTCTTTTAAGAAAAAATACAGACATATGCTGTCCCATTTGCTTGCTACATCACAAAGATGGAGAGCACATCTTTAAATGCCACTTCTTATTGGAAGCATGCCAAATCATTCTCCATCACTTTACAGACCCAACCCTGACGATGTATTTCTTCATCATGGGTGGCAGAAATTATTTTGGAAAGTAAGAAGCAAGTCTGACAGGTCTTTCTTACACAATCCTCTAAGTAGAGCCACCACATAATATGAAGACTCTAGATGGGTACAGTTTCCTACATGCTACAGTTCTAAGTGTCCCATTCTAACAAGATGATGGTATCCACGCTGGCCAAGTGGCAAAGAGAAATAAAAGTAAATTGTAATAAAAGATTGTCACAGGATCAATGCCTCATACTTAAAAACTGATCATTTTGGCTCTGCTTCAGCATTCATCAGCCAAAACCTATTATCCTATGACAATATTCCATTTCACTGATATCTATTCATTATAAAATATATATATTTACAGTATTTGGAAGGTGATTTTTAATGCTATGAATGCCCTTTAAAAGGAGACTATTTTAACATTATAGATTCCAAATGACTAGTCAAGATATTCAATTCCCTGTTTAAATCTTTAAATATACTTAGGAATTCCTTATTTCAATGGGCTTTCTAATGCCTGTTCCTTTACTGTTTAAATATATATTACAATGTAAAAAGAGAAAGGTCTTCATTAACTCATTGCACTAGGGGAACTCACCTTTTTATGATATTAGTTTCAGTCATTAATCACAATGCTTTACCAGTAACCAAGGAAAGTGACAATAATATTTATGTAGATCACTATACTTGAACTTTTCAGGTTCTGAAGAAGTCTAAGAGACTTGGGTATCCCAACATATTAAATTTGGAAATAACAGCTCTGACTGGCATAACAAATACATCATATCTTCTCCATAACCATAATATGTTCTGAGTCTCAACCTCAGCTGCTTACCTTATAAAAAGGCTTTTTAAAAAAATTATCGTCAACAGAAATCTTTCTGTGTTGAGAGATTTAATTTTTTTATCCTTAAGAATTCAATAGGAAAAATATAGCTTTTTGTTTGTTTGCTTTTAGGAGAAAAAAAATCTTTATTTAATCAGTGTATTTAAGGAGAATTTTAAGAAGTGATAAAAGCAGTGATGTCTAAAAATTGCAGAGAGAAAATATCTCATAGCATCTGTGACTGAGCACAATATTATCAGTGTCAGCATACTGATGACCCAGATGGTATTTGTATGTTTGAAGTATGACATCTATACTCCTCTGTCATCCAACACAAGTAATTAACAATAATCAAGTGGGTGTTAATTGGATATAATGGAACAATCTCCAGTCAGCCTGAGCCTACTATTTGCCTCTTACTAGTAATTATGAACACTAAGTACTCATGCTAATCTCCTTCTTCTCACTGAAGCCAAACAGAGGTGCAGTATTTACTCAGCTGATAGCTTGTTTTGTCTGCAATTTAATCTGTTTTAAGCCAAGAAACTCATAATTTGCAGAGTCGTCACCAGCTGCCAGGATCACACAAAAGAATTCAAGGCCCTGGATGACAGCAATTCAGTATATATAATCCAGGGGAGAAAAAGAACAATCATTAATTAAACTGACCTGTTACAACCACAGTAGCCACAACACCTGGACATATAAACGCTGAAAATTACCCATCTGTGTAACATCTGATAAACTCACAACTCTGAGCCGTATTTGCCATCCCAAAAATATGCTGTTAAAACACAAAACTTTCAGAGCTGCTGTTCTTTTGCTGTGTAAAACTGTGACAGCCCTTTCACTGATAGGAAAGTGGTGAACGATCTCAGCCACATCATTGCAGAATGTGCTTGGCTGTTTGATTACTACAACTGTAGCAACTTGAAAGTATCTTATCAAGAGTGACCATTAGAAACGTATTACCAGCCATTAAGCAGATGGTTAGATGTTTTAAAATAGCTTTTACATAGCAGTGAAGTCCAGACTAGTCAGCCTTATTTATGAGTCTATTAAAGGCAAAAAAGGAAGAAAAAAAAACCAAACCAACAATGCTTTTTTTTTTGGTGGTGGTGAAAATGGGAATTTTTCAGTGGTTTTCAAGACCATTACACAACCAATGTATGAATCAGAGAATTCAGTAGAACAGTTAAAGCACTCTTAAATGCTCTGAGATTTACCTCCCTTATAAAAAATAAGTCCTCCATCATCATAAAAAGTTGATTGATTTAACACATCAAAACACGTAAAAAGGTAACACACTGCATTTAGAAGATCAATATTGAGGACAACTTTTAGGAATTCTTCCCAGGAAAGTGTTTGTTTCATTTAATCCATCCCAAATTTTTTTTGATTTAAAAGGAATTGAATTGGTCTGTGCTGAGACAGATTTTTCTTATGTTACATGTAGATGTCATCACTATGTCAATAACTAAGACACGCATTGATTTACAGAAATGATACACTATTTGGAATACAATTACTGATTGATGTAGAAGGCCAGAAACACAGGCCATTAAGTACCATTATATTATTGATTCCATGTTTAAATTTAGGAAAATCACTCCCTACATGACGAGAATCTTGCAATTTTCCCATGCCAATTCACATCTGAAGTTGGGGCTTCAACTTACACAGTTTAGACAGGAAATAGAATCATATGGAACTTTTAAACCAAATAACAGAAAGCAAAAGCAGAGCAAATCTCCGTACACACACAGTACCTTTACACAAATAATATTCAAACATTCTTAGTGGCACCTGCTAAAAAAAAAAAAAAGAAAAAGCATTCTCCAGAGAAATACAGGTAAGTTTAGCTATATCAACTAAAATTTTCAGAAATGAAATTATATTTTGCAGTTATCATCTCTACCTGTCCCCCATTATGGAGTTAGAGTGATCACAGAATCACTGAAACAGGTTGGAAGATACAACAGTGGATCCTCTGGTCCAACCTCCATACTCAAGCAAGGTCATCCCACAGAAAAATTTCCCTGATGTTTTGTTTTAAAGTAATTTCTCTCAGAACTTACCCCCCAAACAACTTTATCCAATTCTTTTCACATTTTTCCCTAACACTGTGTCTCCTTTTTGAGTAAAAAATTTTCTTAAGCCCTCTGCAAATGTATTTTAGGATTTTCCCTCCATGGATTTCTCATCAACCTTCTGTCATGACATCCAGAGAATTACCTATTTGAATCCATCTAATGAATTCATACTGCTTAAAGAGACATGAGACTTCTGTGGAAGCCTACTGTTGAGAGAAACTGCATGTTCTCTTCTCTTCAGCAGAAGTTAAATGTGCTTCCAGGACAAAGGACTCATTCCCAAGGACCACATAAATATTACAGCTACTCACAGTCTCCAGAAAAAAACAATCAAGAATTGCCAAGACTGCACCAATATTACTAGACTGGAAGTGACCAGCATGATTCAAAACTATATGATTTACCTTTCTGGACAGACTGCTAGCTGGAGGGGGTGTGTGTGTGGGGGG
>VWZN01012645.1:119571-163247 GCA_013396955.1 Regulus satrapa | reverse complement strand
TAAGACCCCAGTGCACTTTGAATTCCTCCTTTTTTAATCCTGCCACTGTCCCGAGGAGGGAGAGAAGCTATGGGGATTAAATCCCCAACTTGCTGCACCATAGCAGCAACGGAAGAAAGGGAGTCAGAAAAAGGGAAAAGCATTCACCTGCAGGGGTGGGAAGGGCAAAATCTTGTAGTATTTCTACAATTTATTACAGTCTTTTGTATGATGAGCATTTCTTGATTTTCGGGTTGGTTTTTAAAGAAAGAGCACAGGTGGAGAAACTTCAATTAAACGACAGTTTCATTTAGGATACCCATCTGTAGCACCTTATTCTGATGAGTTCTCATGTGAACTAGCTTTACAATCATGCACTTTTCAGTTTGCCAACTGTTTTGGATCCCACTCTAATGGGCCTCATTCATCTTATTTGAGGTAGAGGGTATTCCCATTTGGCACATTTGGTAGTGCACCACAGGCACTTAAAAAAGAGATACTTCAGTCATAGTACTGAATGGCCACTCCAACTGCCTACTTTTTGTTGTTGTTGTTATTTTGTTAACAGAGCTGTGCTATCAGTGTTGAGTCAATACATTTGCAAGCTGCAGCAATGAAGTATCTGAAGTAAACTCTGCTCTACCTTCTTCATTCTCTCTAAAAATACGTTCTCTGGGCAGATCACACACAGAGAGAAATTATAAAAAAGCCCCACCAATAAAGATTAGATGCCTGTCTAAATAGCATTTTGAATTAAGTCAAAGAGAACAGAAAATACTGCCCAACTGAAAAGCCAATCTGAGTTTAGAATTTAAGACAGAAGTAACTCTCCATTGTGTGCATCAGTAGCAGAAAGCAATTCTTAGCTCATCAATTCACTGAACCTAAATGCTTGTTAAAATCTCAAAGCATCAATATCCATCAGAATATATCTACAAAATATCTTGATGCCATCTATGTCATCCATGATTTAACTTCTGATATAACTGCTTTGACCAATTCAATACTTTGCAGTAACCTCAAGGTTACTGCAAATGAAATAGAGACAATTAGAAAATACAGCTAGAAAATACAAGAAAAAAAATACAAAATGTTATTTGTTAAAAAACAAAAACCCTCACTTCCCAAAAACCCGCGCAAGGTTTTTCATGTGACATGTTTCAGTCACATGCAAAAATTGCTTCTGCAATCTTGAAATTAATCACCCTTTGGTTTAGAATATAAAACTATTGAGATTAGTTAGCACATCTGGGTATCTCTTAATGTATACTATCATACCATTTCAGTACAAACTTATATGGACACAACTTAAATAAGGAAATTATCCATATAGATGAATGACTATCCCTTCACCTTGTGAACACCAAAATTCCAATGTTATTGCTATCCCACTTTAAAGAAACCTGTCAGGACTCTCACTGGCACTGTGAAAAGCAACATGAATGGCAGAAATTTTGATTGATGTCACTGCCTGCCTGTCAAGTGAAACAAGCAGGGCCAACCTAATCATGTTAGATTAGCGGATACAGAGATGATATAATATTTTTGTGTTATAGATATGCATGTAGAGTGTGCATGCACAGAATCACAGAATATAAACATATCCTTCAAGTAATACTACATATCAGAGAAAGTGTGTTATTATCAAACCCTTAAACAAAGGCTGGGGGATTGGGGCGGGCATTTTTTTCCCCTTTTACTTCTGTAACTATGTGCAAGCAATGCTCATGGATTTCCAAGACCTTTCAGTAGACCTTCTACACATTTTCTGGAGTCCTAATTCATTAGTTTTCTTTTTGTACTGTTATACTGAAGTAAACAATTTATTTTATGAATCTGGAGTGTAATTGATTCAGGTATCTTTTCTAGAACACAAACTAATCTGCTGATTTAAATATACAGTCAGGCAATCTTCTCATGGTAAATTCAATAAATGCTAAAAAGTGAGAACATCTGAAGACAAGAGACCTTGTGTAAGGAGGTCACAGAAAAAAGTGATCTTATCAGGCAAAGCATGCAAAACAAAAACATGTCTAGTTCAGATATGGGAGTGGAATATGATGGCAAGTGTCTGATGATTTATCCTTTAAAGACCTGCTCATTTGATAACCTGTAGGCTGATAAGTAGAGTAACCAATGAGATGTGCCTCCTCACTACCAAAAATGATGCAGATAGTCCAAGCCCCCAGAATAATTTAGAAAAAGGTGTCCTAAGAATACTTGACAACCAAAAAATTTAAATATCAACTGTGAAAAATTTAATAAACAGAAAAAAACCCCCAAACCACAAAACTATTCCCACTCACAGCACCCCACTAAGACCTGTACTTGTCTTAGTGTAAACCATAACTTGTCAAAAGCAGCCAGAACTACATTTCAGCTGAAAAGAGTTAAGTCATTGAGTTTAAAATAAAAAAAAATGCAATGCCCTTTGGTCACATGGCTACAGAGTCCACAACAACAAATGTACAGAAACAATTTAAACAGCATGAAAAACAAAAGTTTTATCCTATATATGTCAAGTTATAAACGTTTTTTCTTCTTCTTCCTTTTTTTTTTTAATCTGGGCTCTAATCAATATTAAATCTAAATGTCCATTTTGTATTCACAAAATGTTTTCCATAGGACTGAGAAAAAATATAATCTTTGGGATTAAGATGATGTTAAGTAAAATCAATTGCAAGAAATATACATCCTTTTTTTGTCTCTACACAGAACAGAAATAGGCATGATGCTGGATTTTCTTAATTTTGAGCTTCATGCTGAAGGTACTCAAGTATTTTTCTCTTTCACTGAGACAACCAAATGTACCAGCATCTTTAACTGAGGACTAAGCCTCTGATTTTTTTGTTCTACCCAAACTTTATCAAACATAGAACAAGGAAGGAACACAATTTGGAACCGAGGGTTTAGTTCCTTGATGTAGATGCATTCTCACCTTAATTAGCATTTCATCTTGAGCCTTGAAACCTGACAGAGACAGTATCAAAGCACACCCTGAATAAATTGCTCCAGTGTGCCTTATACAATGATTGCCCACTTGTTGGACAGTAAAGGAATTTGCTTTCACACCCTTAAATGCAATCTAAAAAAATATATCTAAATAAATGGAATCCCTATCCAGCCACATAGAAGTAGCTATTTGCATATAATCCAGGTGAGCCTTGGAAAGGACAGGAAGACTTCACAGAAAGCATCTATCGAAACAAATTTGCTTATACACACATAAGCAATACTAACATATTGTACTTAAAACCACAAACCTGGCCAAACAATGGCCCTTTCAACGTGATCTCCTTGAGGCCTTAACCTAAAGCAGCAAGTTTCCTATTTGCTCATTCCACGAAGAAACTGCAAGTTCAATATGACCCCTATTTTTCCAGTCTCAGATGTGAATTTTGCTAGCTTTGGAAATGTTTTAGGACTTACACCGAAATTTATAAAATGTCAGCTTGAAAATTTTAATTGACTTATTAGCAATATCTCTTCTTTGAATGACCTTTTAGTCCTCTTTATAACATATCACCTACTTTTACTACCTTCTGGCTGACAGCTTTTAATATATTCCTTCCTAGTGGATGATATCATCTGTCCTTGGATGGAATTAACTAAAGCACTACACATTTAAAAGCTGACATTAATCCATATCCACAGATTTTTAACAGCTGCTGGGATAAATATTGTGTTTCCATGCATTAGGTTTTATATAACAATGACTAGTAGAAATAAATTGAGATTAAATATACACTGGCAACATCAAAGCCAAGGAGAAAAAACACTCAGCTGATAAATGCAGTGTTTTAGTGGCTGCATATATCAATGACTAAAAATACTTACTATAATTAGCAATAATAATTCATTTATAGTGCAAACATAAGGTATATTTTGTTACTATGGCATTGCTGTATCTCTTGATAATCCCATTTTTAAAAAATCTTCAATGAGATGAGAGCCCTGGTTCAAGACTCAGGGAATACTTTTTATCTGTTTCAAAAAACTGAACAACTATTACCCATCACATTCCTTTTTCAAATTGTGTATTTAGGTTTGCACCCATAAAGGAGATGAGTAATCAACAGCCTTAAATAGAGCGGGGATGAACACTCCAAGAGGTGCACAGGGAAAGGAGAACTACAACTTATTGCAGGAGGCACCTGAACAGAACTCCCTGTAAACAACTGTGAAATTCACCGTTTGTCAAAGTGAAAAACGCATAATTCAAGAACACCTTCCTCTTCTTTACTTTTGTCTATGGAAAGAAAATATTAATCAGTAAATTAATGGGAAACATCTGCCATGAACTTTAACGTGCCTGTAAGAGAATTTTTGAAAGTGAACAATTTACTTTCACCAGAAGCTGTTTAGTAGCCTCCAGAACTGTTAACTACTAGTCTAGAGTCAGTAATAAAAATAATCAAAGGTGTGTTTGGTCTCTGCAAAGATTTCTGAAAATAACAATATTAATCTTCTTCAATACACGTCCAAAGCTCTTTGTGGAAGCTGTTTGGTATTCTTTCCATTCTGTTGTTCTTCCATGCATGCATGAGTTTTTGACACTCTTTAAGAAGTTCTGGGGTTTTGATTTTTGTTTTTAACTGAAGAACATTAAAACCTCAACCCTCTACCCTTTAATAAGAGAATCCCATCGCTCATCGGCTTGTTTTCAGGCAAAATATTCCACCAGAATCTCACTACTCTAAAATGTGCAGAAAGAATATGTATCTCTTAAAGCTTAACTGACAGAGGAGTTTTCAGCTGAGATGCTTAGAAGTTCTTACTACATTTTGCACACATAATTGCTAACTACATCACAAAGTAGTAAAATAAAACTAAAAGAAATGAACTGATATCCCAATTAATTTACAACTCCTAATTTATAGTACAGCTAACTTGGCTGAAAATACAGAAAGTTTTGTACCTGAATGAACTTCTTTAGCTATGCTTAATATTTTGAAGGCAATTTTATAAATCCATGTTACTTAACAGAGTTAATTATGATGTTTCAGTTTAAATCTTTTACACAACATTTGGGCACCCAAGAGTGAAAGTTCCTAAGGCACAGTTGGTAAGTGATTCTGTCCTTTTGTATGGATACAAGCATTGAAGAGGCACACAGTTGCAGTATTTAAAGCCTGATTCCAGAACAACAGACAAAGCCCAAATTGGGAGTTAATGATGAGATTCATTCCCCTTCAATCTCTTTACCCATTCAGTATAGTATATGGGAATGGGACTAACCCACATAGGTACCCACACAGGAAAAAAGACAGCATTTTGTATACTCCTACATGGTATTAGAGCTGTAACTTACATAATTGTGCTGACATCTACCAATCCTACATCAAATCTTCTAAGCTTCATACAACAGACTGCAACCAACTTCAGACCTCCTTCTACAGAGAGGCAAAAGGAAAGAGGAATTCACTGTTGACATCTTCTCATCAAGAAACTGGGACTCAAAAGATACAGCTTACAGTCTCTGAAAACAGAGGACAAAAGTAATGCTTTCCAGGTTTTCTAGCAACTAAAGAGATAAGCCAGGCTGCTTTATTATCTATTTGTGACTCAAAATAACAGAACTACCAAAGCCATTTTAGAAAATATTTAAAATCTTTTGCTTTAGAATTCAGAACTTGGCAAAAAAATTTCCACTGAAAAGCATATTACCAAGATACTCCTAGGATTCTGAATCCAAACAATTCCTCATATTAATATGAAAATAAAAATTGTGTAAGACCTGCAGAAACAATAATGTAACAAGAAATTTCTGAGGGCACAGACATGGGGTTCTTTTAACACACCATATTTGCAAACCTAATTCAGGCATTCAAGATACTTTATCATTTATTTGTATTTCAACCTGAGATACAGTTACCTATTACACTGAAAAATTAAATCTTAAATAGAGGTATTCCTGCCATAGCACTCTATATCCTGCACAGGATTCATTACCTTTGCAGAAAGATCCTAGAATTTGATTCTCAACTGCTAACATCAGCTTTTAATATATTTTTCAGTATCAAACAACCTGTGTTTTCAGGCTGGACATTTCAGAGGCTTCTTTGTGGAGATTAAGAACCTATAGCAAGCCAGTGACATATGATGTAAGTATTCCCACATACCCTGAAGCTGACACAAAGCAGGAAATCCTAGGAAGGGCTCAGAAAATTACATTCAGGACAGCTTGCCTTAGTCCTGCTTATAGCAGCACACCTGTATGACCACCTGTATAAGGATCTTCAGAGCCCCTATCACAAGGACTTTAAAAGTCTGCCAGAAAAAGCTGCTTCCACACTGTAAAGTACTGTAAATATGGTTATTACACCCCTACTTTTGTCAGGGCTGAACATCCCCTCATGGGAGAACTGACCAGTGGTATCTACAGTATGGACACAGACCACTAAGCAGCTGAGAAATGCTGTGAAGAACTCCATTTTACCTTCTGAGGTGGCATTATTCATGGTAAGAAGCCAGCACCTGGACTACAATCAGAGCTCAGCTGGAGGACAAGGAGAGGCTGGGTAGTGGAAGAAGTCATGAGAAGGGGAGGGAGAGCAAGAAAGAACCAAAATATTAGCAGTTTGATACCAGCTAATGATAAATCAGACTTGTTACTTACATTTAACACAGTTTAAAAATAAAAATAGAGAAGAATGGACAATAGAGTCTTTCTACACACAGATGTTAAGCTCCCATAAACTAAAATTGGTGATTAAATAAACCACACATTGAATTACTTCCACTGAATTATTTGCTTTTCTCTTCAGGGAAAGACCAGGCTACAAATTAGAAGATTTGAGATATTTTTCAACTGACTTAGATTTTTTCCCTTTTTTACATAACTCCTTACTCAAGATCTTCATATGTAGTAAAAAATTCCCATGTTAGATACTCCTGGTATATTATACATAGGAATATTTGTGTATATGGAGTGCCACCTCCCTCCTTTTCACTTGCGAGCTGTAAAAGTTGCATGTTCAGTAAAACCAAACAGTGAAGGGGTTTATCTAATATCACATTATGAACACTCTGAATTAATAGAGCAGAAAATCACTGTATATGTATGCATTGTTCTTAAATTACTTTCCTGTTTAAAGTGAAAAAAATATATCTACATATAGTTAGATACTAATATAAAATATAGAAAATTTAATATATTTATATGGTTTTAAACAAAGCTTTGGAGTGAATTCAATATGCTACAACAGAAATTTCTTTGTTTCACTGGGAGACTTAAAACATAATACTATTGCCAAACCTTGGGGTTTGTTGTCTGGAAGAGGTAACTGCTTTCTTATGACAAAGACTTGAAAGATATATTCCTTTAATTTTTTTTCTCCCCTACTTCAGGTTCACATGTGTTGAAACTCATTGCTTCTGGAAATGAAGATGCTCTGGTGTCAGCTGTAAAATCTGTATCTCACTTCCTCAGACAAGTGGATATTTATTGACAGGGTGTGAGAGAGAAAGAGAGGAGAGACTGTCTGTCCTGGAGCCAGTAACCTTGGTGAAGATGCAATGTCACAAACACCAAGCCATCATTCTCATAGATGTACGGCATATTATTTAAAGGGAAACAAATATCGGCCACTGAATGTCACTGCAAGGACACATCTTCTGCCTCTTAACTAAACTTATCAGTGCAGTGGTTTAATATGGTACCTTTTTCATCCTCCCCTCAAATTCATCTTACAGAGCAGCTCTTGACACTACCAGAGAGCAGTCAAGACTAAGATTTAGTGACGTCTGCTTCAAACAGATCTAGATTTATTGACATTTGTTGCCTGCTTCTTCTCTCAGCAACTGCACACAGGATTAATTTTAACCATTTCTTAAACTCTGGGGAACTGCAAACTTACCGTGAAAACAAAACCAGACACCCACATTAGTGCTACGTTTTGGGTTTCCCCTTTTAATTAGAGGACCAGAACTTTAATTGCAAGGCCTTAAACACAAGGGGACGGTTTTGCTGGAATTTGGATGAGAAAAGCACACACCAATCCCTTCTCTAAAGGAACTCTCTTTCAGTAGGAGGGGAGGATTTATACCTCAGTGGTTTACAGAAACATGTGATTAACAGCTGTACATGAAAATACTGCAGCAGGAAAAAAGCCTCATCTTTTAATAACTACATCAGTAGGGAAATATTGCCTGACTAAATCAGCCTTTATTTATTACTGTGACCTGTAACTTGCAATAACTTCTAAACCCCCAAATTAATGCACTCTTTATGCTTTTACTTTTCTACAAAAATTCTATTTTAGTGGTTGAAAAACAGAAATATCTTTCCACAAGGATACATCATTATCTTGGTGTTAATTCTTATAAGTTATATGAACTGATTGAATTAATGTTTTTCAAATTTAGAGGTGACAGCACTCAACTACACAATGATATAAATGCTTGAGTTCATATACAGGCATAGACACAGACATCTTTTCCCAATACAGAAAAAAACCAGTTACATCTATATTTTAAAAGGATGGAGAGATGAATACACTCTCCTGACTTTGCTAATGTTAGGTAGAAGTATAAATTTGCAGTGTTCTGTAAAAGATTAACTACTAAATGAAAAAGAACTGCTGGGTGTAAATTTAGAAGTCCAAAAACACCCAAGAGGCATAACTGTAATTATTGCTGAAGGAAGCTGTTTAAGACCAAAAATACATTACCATTAACAATCAAAATTAGTTTTGATTGCCCTTTTCTCAAGTTTTCAGTGAATAACCTTTGATGATAGCACATGATAATGATTCATTAGAAAAAAACTAATTTGTATTTCAGAAGTTAAAGTATGCTCATTGAAAAAAGAGTCAGAAATCACACCAATGAAAATCAAATGCCAGAAGATGCAGAGGACTGTTTGGAGAATAAAAGATTTACCATCAGAGTATATCCTGTACTTGTGCATATAGTTTTACAGAAGAATGATATCAAGATGTATTAATCAAAGTAATTTATGCTTTGCTTTACAAGCTATAGATCCCTCCAAATTGCACTATCTACTCAGTGTTATCCAAAGTATATTGGTGGGAGAAGCACCACTGAGTACAGAAAAGCTGTAAAACCTGTCTGCAGACTACACAACAGATATACATCAGCTCAAAAGTTGGATGACAAAACGCAGGGTTTTCACAGAATTTCTACATGCCAGGAAAACACACTTTAGTTTATGGGAAAAGGCTGCAGTGTATCCTTATAACAATATAAATCTTCAGAACCCTTGTGATGATATCTAATTTACGTGGCTGTCACTGGAAAATGTGGTATAGTGAATTATACACAATACTAAGCTTAATTATGAACAGTAACCTAGAGATCTTGATTAGAAATCATTTGCTCACGACATTCAGAGTCTGTAAAAACAATGATGAATTTATATAGCACACAGCAATTCCAAATAAATTATTCCTAGAAAATCAAAAGGAAGGTATAGATTATATAAGAAATTATTTCTTAAGATCGCTGCCAAATTTTAACTACACTATCAAATACAGACTCAGAGTACAAGAGCTGAAGCCTGCTTTACATTAAAATAGCTCCCTAGCATTCTCATCAATTCTTTCCATCTTCAAAAGCAGGCATTCACAAACTGTGGGCCAGGTCCCAAGAGGCGATGCAGAGCTGGGTGTATTTCATGGGCAAACCCCTGGCAGTTCTCAGATGTGTTGCCATTCCCACCCCTGCTAGGCAGTTTTTCACTTTACTCCAGCTACTCGAATACAGGTTTTCAGAAGGATGGTACCACTGTGGGGCAGGGAGGAGCTTTCCCAGCACACTGCAGAAACTCTCAGAAGGGCAGGTAGACGTTCAGTACCCTCTAGCTTCTCCCACAGGGGAGCCCAGTTCAAGCTGTGTTTGTCAAATCTCAGGGTCACTGTCTCCCCGGCTGCAAAAGGGACACACAGGGAGAGTTGGTTGTGTCATAAAACTAAATCAAGGATGTTATGATGTGGTCAGATGATCCTGAAATGAAGAAGGGTCTCTGATAAATAATAATTTCTAACATTAGCATTTCTTGATCTTAAGTGTAAAGTAAAGGTAAATAAAATGTTAAATTATAAAGATCACTTGCATCATTTTACATAAAGGAAAAAATCCAACATCAGTATTGAGCAGCATTCACCATTTTACCCTAGACAAGTCCAGTGCCTAACTTCTTAAGCAAAACCCCCTTCAACTGAAGAGACCTCCTGAAGCATACTATTTTATTTCAGAGAAAGATCTGATATGTAGAAAAAGATTACATAAATCATTATTATAACAGTAAACATGTAAATTCTGATCAATAAGTACTTGCCTCCCCCTCCCCCCAACACTAACAGCTGCAATAAAGCTTTAAATGTAAAGCTGAGCACAACCAGCCATAAAAGTATGTAAAATAAATGAGGATAACATAATGAGCGAATCCAACATTCATCTCATAAATATAACATAACGACCACAACTAAAATGTCAGAGAATCTAATAAATCAATATGGTAGGACATAGCTATCTTTACGCTTAGCATACATAAAAATATATTTACATGCAGGCTTTTTTTTTTTTTTTTAATCAAGAATCAAACAAGAAATATTATAAGAAACTTAACTCCTTATTCACTTCATTATTCAAAATTTGATGCTATTTTTATTTTGGCTTGCTTTATAACTGCAGAAAGCAAATTTTCTAGATTAAAAATAAATCAAATTATATTATTAATTAGCATATGAAGACAAACGAAAGTATATGTTCAGCTCCTTGAATGGACAATTCAGAGACAACATTTGAAAGAATATCTACAAGAGCAGGTGGAGAATTTTGTATAAATTCAAAATCTTTTAGAAAACCAGATGTTTTGAACACATTTTTCTTAAGATCATCTGAGAACTTATATGAGGTATTCAAGTACAAGCTATATAGTTGTTGCAATATTAAATCCATTTTATCTGCTATTTTGAAAACCACCATGCCCAACAGCTACAATAACAAGCAAAACATTGTGCAGAGTCAACATAAGCCAGCTTTATTTTAACCCTATCACTGATCCAATTTCAAACTCAACAAGTTTTGAGTATTGTTGTATTGAGTATGTGAGTATTTTAAGGACAGAAACCACTGAGACCCCACAAGATATACCAAGATTTACAAGATATTACAGTACATACTAATGAAAACCTGATCTGCGTCTCTGAACTGGACCTTTGCTCAGTCTTTTGCATTCTCCTGCCATGTTGTTCCACTGAGTGACACCCACAGAAACACATCCCAGTAACGCTGCTGAAAGGCACAAGGTGGCATTAGGATGGCTGTGACAGGGAGACAGCAGGTCAACATTTCCCTTGGTTCACCTCCACCATTTAGGGAACTCGTCATGGGAGTAAAGTCCTTTCATTCGGCTTCAGTACCACTCTCACAATGGTCAGTTCTGTCGTTCATCAAGGCAATGTCCTATTTATGGAGCTGCAACATTGTTTTTTCTGGAAGGGCTGTGCAAATACACACCATGATACTGCAGCCAATGGCAGTTGACTCTCAAGCATTCAAGCACAGCATCCCAAGCAATAAACAAAAATTGCTATATCCTCTTACAACTACGTATCTCAAGCAGCTGAGAAGGAATGACTGTGCTTCCATATTATAGTGACTTTTGAAAGTGTCTAAGTAGACATTTAATCTAAACTAGCCATTAATTATTACAGCCAGAATTAAACACTAAGTAAGCAACTGCCTGCCTTGCATTATACCCTGATCATTCCTCTACCATAGCTTGAGTTCTATTTCAAGTATTCTGTGGTTCAGTGTCACTTATTACTGCAATGTAAGGAAGATTAGCACTGTCAGTCATTTGTGTCCCACACTAGTTAGTAAAACTATTATCAGATATTATTATCCCAGTCTGGACACTATGAAAGTAACTTTTCAATTTGTGAGTGCCTTGTGGGAAAGCCTTACAGTGAACCTGACTCTGACAGTCAACAAATTACTTACTTGCTTAAACTTCTATAGTGAAGTAAAATGAAAAAAAAAAAAAAAAAAAAGTACTTTCCTCTCTCATCCACAACTTACTTTTGTCAGCCTGAAGAGTTGCGTAAGTCTTGTCACCCTCTAAACCTCTCTTCATAGTGCCTTTCACAGTGACTACAATGGAACTACTTCAACACCTATCAAATTTGCCTTGCAACAAAAATCACTGCACAGGTCAAGCAACTGGTCTTGAAGTCAGCAAGAAAATTAAACTCATCATCTTGTATGGAAACACAAGAGAGCAATAAGGATTGTCTCTTTCCTAATGAGAAAAGACGTAAGCAAGTCGGAGACTTTTCAGCAGCACCCTATATCAGATAACATATAGGACATATAAGACTTGCCAAGTGGATCAATGCAATTAAAATGAGCTACCTCCTAAAGTAGAATGGCAGCTAATAGGTTTTCCCAGCAAAAACACAGCATTGCTTGCTTTGATTGTTAATTTGTAGACAAGTCTGTAAAATACAAACACAAATTCATTTAAAGTACATCTAACTGAAGATGAAAAACTGACATTTGCTACCAGTTACTGGACTGCTTCCTACACTCATCCATTGCTAATTAGTACTGACATATGAATCAGACACCTTTATCCAAGCAAATCTAATGCACCTTAGGTTTATTTTTAAAATAAGTAAGTCAATTATCATAGTAATTGCTCAAGCACAGTTGTTTGCATTTTCTCAATAAGCAACTTTCTTTTGCTCTAGCAGTCTGTGGCCATCACTGGATTACGAATAATCATAATAGAAACATATTGGACAATAGAACTGAAAGCTCATGTCTGAAAGACAGCCTTCCTGACCAGCATAGCTCACAGACAAATTCATAATTAAACTGAATTTTCACTGATCCAGATTCTGAAAGCATTCTTTCACTTAAAATGTGTAACGTACTCAAGCAAAGACTGCATCCCACTCAAAAACATTACTTTGTGTCAGTAGATAAAGATATTTTTACAAAACTAATAACTTTATTTCTCTATACTTTAACCACTTTATTTTGTTTTAGATGAGAACATTGAAAACTTTATACTTTCCATGAGGAGACCAAAGTCCTTAGAATAAAAAACTGGTGATTACATGCAGATTGTTCTTCAAAATATTAACTCAAAAATAAGGATTTATGCCCTTTAGATTCTCCACAACTCAGATGGCTCAAAAGTTAAAATATTACTTTATTTGTACCAATAATTTAATGGTATTTTTGTTTCCAACACCATGTCTGCACTCTTTAATCTCTGTTGGGTTTGGGGATTCTATAAAAAGGGTGCTTAGGGACACAGTGGGCATACAGAGATTTTCAGCTGATCCATGGTATTCAAGTGTAACAAGTAAACAAATGAAAAGGCATCAAAGATTAAAGCCCTACTATATCACAAATCTTTACAGATATTTAGATCTTCGATTGAATAAAAATGTTCAAATTCCCAAGACATTCACATTTATTAGCCAACAGGAACAGAAACTCCAGACTAGTTTAGACAGTTTCAGAAATCAACAAATTTCTGGAATGAAGAATATCTTAGCATATTAAGCTGCATTGATAAACCAAAAGTGTGTAATATTGCCTACAAAAAGAGAAATTATATGCAAATATAATATGAGAAAGCTTGATTTTCAGAAGTAAAGGGATGGGCATATTCAAAAGGGCAAATTCCAGTTTCAATGCCCTACATTTTAGTGCTTTTCCAAAATAGCTAAAAAACATACAAGAACCTGTCTAGTCCCCAGATCTATTTATAGATGGAAGATCCACCACACTGAACTGCAAATCAAACTAACCATTGAAATTGTCATTGGTTTTTAAAAAGAAAAAGCTGCAGAGTACACCATATAGGTATCTATAAATAAATGAAGTCAGAAAAGAGGAGTGCAGGAGAGAACACTGCTGTTAAAATTATTTTCATATTCCACGAGTTCCAATGCATTTGTGGCCAACTGGGAAAAAAAATGAGTCTCTTTTCTGTCATGTTTTTTCTCAGAAAAAAACCCAACACATTTAAGCAGAGTTTCATAATTAATCATAGTATATGTTTTATGATGCCTCAGTAGAAAATAACATGAAGTCACAGCTTTCATGCAGAGAGGTAAAAGTCTCACACAACACATAATTGGTTGTCAAGTGCACAGGTCACATATTGACATAAAATCAGATAAGCATACATGAAGTAAAAACCTGGTACTGAGTCTAAGCTTTTATACACTTTTGAATATACTATCTATATATATTTTCTTAAACCTATAGACACTCTTCTTTCTGTTTTTTCCTCTATTGTGTACACTTTTATCCTTGTTGAACAATTTCCTTTCAGCCTTTCTCATATTATAATGTGTTTCCCATATAATCTCAACATCTATAAACAGTTTAGATCACAGGAGACATGAAAAACTAAAACTAAATTCCAACAGCCACAAGAGTAATGCCATTGTTCTGCACTTTCCAAGGAATTTCCTGTGACCATTCATCTCTTCTCTGATTTAAAGCACATCTATTTCATTAAATTACTGGTGATCTGAACAAAGACACATTTGGGTATAATCAAATGATACACACACGGGGGCTACAGCAACAACAAATTAAAATATTTTGCAAGGAGTATTCAATAACTTTGGAGAGAGCATGGTGGGTTTTTAAAGCCCTATAGATGTGTTTTCATATCAAAATATACATAAATGCATAGATAGATATAAAATACAACAAATACATATACACTTTCTGCAGGAAGCATTTACATGTCATTCCAAATTCCTGCAATATATTGTTTAGACAAATGCACAGCACAATCTTAAACTGAACTTCTCTGCATGCCCCTTTTTTTTTCTTGCTACAGACTTTTTCAATGAAAATTTTCTTATTGCCATGTAATTATATCTAGCTAATAAATGGGAATCCCTCAAGTTCAAATTGGCTGGAGGAACCCTGCCTAACAAGAACAGTAAGTTCAGCTTCAGACTGACCAACGCATAAGGCACGGCTATTATCCTGACCAAATTATTTTCTTACAGAAATATCTGCTGCTTTCATTAATCTACACTTTTGGGTACACTCTCTGCTTTTCAGCAGTCATCCTACAAAAGGTGGGTTACTTAAGAAACAATTAGGTGCGTATACAAAACAATTTGCAGGCAGTCTTACTCTTTCAGCTTCCTAAGTGAAGTGCCTTTCAAGGCTGATTTATAACACTGTCGTCTTCAGAAGGCAAAATAATTAATAGGAGCACGGACTTCTAATTTCAGTGACTTCCAGAGAAAGTGGATTTCATTTGATTTATGATGGCCGGTGACTTTGCATTTTATCAGTTCATTCACTCATTATTTATGCTGATGACCAATTTCAATGGGTCGCTATCATCTAACTCGCTACTAATCAAAGAGAATTAGGGTTCACTGCATTATTTAGAAGCCACTAATTTATCTTCAGAACAAGTATCAAGAATAGTTTGGGGCCTTCTACGCTAAGAAGAGGCACAGCTGGCAAAGTCACAGCATTTGCGTGGTATTACAAATGAATGTCACAGGGGCTACTTGCAAGAACTACTACTTTTTACAGAAGTTTTAAAACAGGCAGGCTGTATAGACAGGAGACAAATATGAAACATTTAAACAATAAAATGAAACACTTCCCTTCTGACCTCTTGTGTCAAAATATTTAAAATATGTGTTTTCTGTTCCCTTTGCAAGCAATTCAAAGATGCTTTATTTTAAAAATTCTCTCTCCTTCTCTCTGTTAACTAAATGGAAATCTTTGCACCAAAACAATCCTCACTGGTGTATTTCTCATTTTAAAACCATTAGAATCTATTTCTAGACTCAAGAAAATACATCAAACTGAAACTTAAACATACAAAAATTGAGTTTTATCAGCAAGCAATAATACCAAATCATAATCAATCATTTGAGGAAAAAGTTCCCCCGTAAGAGAGGGGGAAAAAAATAGTTGCCTGTTTTGCTCTTGGCGAGCAGAGCACAAAAACCTCATTTCAGCCACAAATTTATCCTGTTTTCTGCAGGGTTTCTGTACAGCCCACCTCATGCAAACTACTCAGAATGCAGTTCCATCTTTGAGAGTAGGTGCACGACCTTTCTAAAACACAGGGGAAGTACATGGCCAGTAAGTTGGCAGAAAGGCAGCACCGTGTGCTCAGTAATGGTTTTGGACCCCTTCCTAACAGAACAATAGTCTTTACTTCATATAATGCAAGTTTAAAATGCTAAGGAAAGGGAAATGGGGGAATAAAATGTTTAATCTAGGGAGGTATAGAAAAAAAATTATTTACTGGAGCCTCCACTCATATTTGCAGCAGTCTTCCTGAAAATATCATCCACTCCTCCCTAAGCAAATCAGATGTTTAAATGTGGAAAACTAAAGACTTCCAAGGCTTCTCCATAATCCTAACACCCCTAGGGCAAGAAGAAAAACTGTCACCTTTCAAGCCAGAGGAGGAGTGGACCAGCATCAGTGTTTTGCACTTCTCTTTCTCCCCGCAAGCAGTTCAGGTGTCAAAAGATGGGAAGTGATGAGATTAATTTTCTTCCCCTCTGTGTATCATGGGATGTGAAACAGCCCTGAGCAGCTGCCATCCCCATGTGATCACTAGCACTGAGAACCAAACCCCTGGCCTTGGCTGGCCCCAGCTGCCCCAAGAGAAAAAATGCACACAGGGGTTGGTGGTGGCAGCCAAAATAAACCTTCCACCCAAGTGCCCTTGTGCAGGCACAGCCCCTCATGCTACTGGTGTCTCTTCCCCAGTGAGTTTAACTGGGGCTGTGGAGGAGTCTGCTACGTGAAAGAGGCATTTAGGGGGAAATATAAAACATTGACATGTACCTGGGGAATAAAAATCACCAAAAAAGTCCATACGTACACAAAAAAACCACCCAAACAAAACACTAAAACCACAAACATTTTAACAATATGATATTTCAGAATATCTATTTTTCACATGATTCATGGAATCAAAAAATATTCTAAGTTGGAAGGGATCCACAAGGATCATCAATGTCCACCTAGAGACTGTCCCCTCCTAAAAGAATGTAATTTCCAGAAGCAAAATGTTTAACAGCAGATTCTCTAAATTCTCTAATTAACTTCTAATTTTTTTTTTTTTTTTTAACAAACTTTTGATTCTATGCTGTCAGAATTGGGGTTTTTACCTCGAACATGCACACATGCCCTGCTGCCTGCAAAGGGTGATTCCAATCTACATTTGCTCCTAGTCTGTGGCCAAGCCACCAGGACATGAAAATCAGGAAGTAAAAGCTGAATAATCATATTAACATGTGACACTGAGACAAAACTCTAGAACGAAAGAATTAGGAAATAATTATACAAGGCTACCAGCTTTATTGGACAAAACTGGTATTTTTGTTGCCAAACAATAATTACCAACTGATTGAAATTACTAAGTAGCCATTCAGATGAGTGTTCATCAGAGTTTTGTTCACATAAACACAACATACTCATCATACTAATGATCTGAAATAAAACCCATGACTTGGCATAGTTTTCTGCACCATAACACAATTTACATTTCACTGCTAGCAAAATCAAACTAAAACATTGCAAACCAGTTTGTCTTTACACTGGTTTCCATTTTCTTTGCTGTCAATAAGCATTTAAAGCATTTTTCTCAAACAAGCATTTACACCTAACTTACCACAATTAAGTCACTTCTGTTAGTAAAAATTGACTGTACATTAAAACCTCATATTTAAATTTCCTCAAACAGAGTAAGGATAGAATCTCTTTTTTCTACTAACAAATGTATTTTTAAAAAAAGGAAGTCTATCAATGAAATCTACAATTTTATTTTTTATATATAGAATGGGCATTCAAAAATAAAAGTCTTCAGTCTAATGACAGCACAACAGGCTATTAAATATAATACTATGAACAACATTCTTGTGTATACAACTCTCCTTGCAGGAGTCAAAGGGAAGAGGGTTTTTTTTGGTCAATTGTTTGTTTTAAACTTTTCCATTTGCAGACAATATTCATAACTGGTCTATATAAAACTGCTTATATACTTCAGAAATCCATTTCTATAGCCAGCACTAGGTCAACATTCAGAATGCATGAGAAAACCCTTAATCTACATAAGGTAACATAGAGAATACCAATATAAACATAAAAATGGAAGGGCAGTCAAAGACCAGGATCTTTGTAGAATTGGCACCACTTGCTTATTATGCAAAAAAGTTTAATTAATCTGCTCCAAGTATCGAGAAAGTGAAGTCTCCTGAATCTTTCATTCATACAGATAATATAATAAGGTAATTTATAATTTAAGAAAATCCTGAGGGATACCTCAGGGAAGAACACTTACATACGTATAATATGTCACATGAACCTCACAAAACCAACCCCACACTAGCTTTCCAGGGACCAAATTCCTTAATGAACAGAGAAGGACTCCAAAAGACAAAGGTTGTGAGTAAAATTAAGAATTGGTTTTTTTCTGTGCTGAAAAGAATCATGAGACCTACATGACTATGTCTACTAGGGCTAAGAACTGCACTACACATCATTAAAAACAGATATATAGGAAAAATGCTCCAAAGCAAAGTTTATATTAACTGAGACAGCAAAATCCATGAGCATTTGCAAAGCCCTTAGTTGAGTGCAAAAGATCTTTATTGCTCTGGAATTTCCATATATACTTTCTGTGTGTCTCCAGGATAATTTCGTTATAATGAACAAGATGCAACACAAACCATAACTGGATTAATCTCAGCAAGAGGAACAAGTTTTTCACTAGCTAGAACATCCTAGATCTTTTAGAAATGGATATGCTTCAAGACTGAAATTCATGTCTTAGCTTTGCACACCACTACAGCCTGGAGACTCTGAAGAGACACATACAAATACCAAGTCATTGTTTGTGATAAATCCTAAAACTCACAAACAGAAAACAAAAGCAAACAAACACCCCAAAAATACCCCAACCAATCAACCAACAAAACCCTAACCCAAAGTTTTAAAAACAAACAAAAAACCCAAAAAACAAACAAACAAAAACCCAACAAACAAACAAAGAAAAAATAAATAAACACCCCAACACCTTTTAAAGAAAATGAATGGGAAGAATGAGTCCTCAGAAGGAATTTAGACGGTGTTTCTCAAAAGATATTACCATTTTTCACCTGATTTGGCATATTCTTAGAATAAATTTTAAACTGGTTGCCTGATTTATGTATTTTTTAGAAAAAAATTTTAGTAATTATATATTTAATAATGCTATGAATTAGCATCAAAAGCTCACTTTCTCTATTTTTCCCGCTAAATATATTTTGCCTTCCCAAACACTGAACAAATACATTTTTAGACTCTGATATGACCCTCTCAAGCGAGCAGCTGTAAAACTTCCATTGTTCATGAAATCCTGCATATGTACATCCCCGAGTTTCCCTCTTCCATTCAATATATATGAAAATGCAATTTACTGTACGTCAAATGAAAAATGCAGTTTTCAAATGCATGACAACAGGTGCTAGTTAAATGATCAGACACTATTTGTTACCTAGTCTCTTACTCTCATTTGCAGCATGATAAATTGCATTTTAGCAGAGCACTGCGATCTAAGGGGTCTTGACATGCTTTTATTGATTTGCATAGGTTATATGCATGTATTCCTGTTTGTAGGCAAATAGTGCCACGAGTAAATTCAAGTCACCGTGCCTCTGTTTCAAGAAAATTGCAGTCATCACAGGGGAGCCAAGATGGAGTGAGGTTGGGTAAAAGAGACACATGCAGCCCATTGGAATCTCAGAACCTCTATTAAGATTTATAGGCTGCAGGATTCTTTTGGGCTTCAACATTATTCTTAGTAAACCCTTTCTGTCTTCAGCTGTTTATAAAAACTGGCAGCTTTAGCAAAGACAGAAGCTTACGTTGTAGGTAGCACAATTTAACATAATAGTGATAGCCTGTCCTCTAAATATCCTGATACTGATTTTGAAAGAGAAACAGTGCCTCAATTCCCTTTACCGTCTCAAAGTTTGAAAGGTTTTCTTATTACTAAGCAGTAATCTTCCTACCTGCATTTCCATAACATTTTGAGGTTCCCATTAGTTGAGACTAGTTAACGCATCTGTCCTCTTTTACCTCTTCTCAGGTAAAAGTCAGGCAGTATCATTTTTCCTTCTTAAGAAGAAGAAAAGCATCCTACACAGAAAGTTCAAACACCTTTCCTATGGGGTAAAAATAACAGCTGTAGAAAAAAGAATTGAAACTTCCATGCTGGCGTTTTCTTCAGGGTGGGAAGGATGTGATTAGTTTGGTATCAGCACATGCACACATGCCAGCACTCAGCCCATCAGCTGAAGAGAGAGCTGCTGCAACATCCACAGTACCCCCACACAGGGCGATTATCTCCACCCATGCACACACACCGTTCGGTATCACAAACGTTGGAGCTGGCATGACATGCTCAGACTGGTGTCAACCTATACAGGCAGCTGATCCAATCATTTCCTTGTAAATTTGCACATTGCTGATAAAGGTTCAGGTTACTGGGCGAACTGTTAATCTATCAGGAAAAGGATTTAGACTTGACAGGCATACTTACATCGCAGAGTATTCAAGGAGCTCTTATTCATATGTTATTTCAGTACTTAAAATTTATTGAAGAACTGTTTCAGTGTGGTACTTTAGCATTAATTTGGATGGAATTCAAGAATTGTATTCTCCGTATCACAAAACCCAAAGCAAATCAAAATCAAATCTAATTGTAAATTTAAGCTCTGAAAAGGACACACAACAAACATTAGGAAAAACATAAGATTAAAATCAAGGCAATACAGAATGCAGCATCTCAGTCAACATCCTAACTTGAGTTGGACACTTGCACTCTTGAGTTACTAATACATTCTAACTAGAACTACTGCATGTGGGCCCCAAGTAAAATCTAAAGTAATTTCCCAGATTATCAATTTTATTTGCCAGCAGTTTCTCGGTTTATGTAGTTTCTATTGTATGTTCCCCAACAAAGAATGGACTACAGACTGTGCTTGCAGAGACTATAAAATTTAATATATAAGCACATAAAGATGAAGTCCGAAAACATTTTTGCTTACTGTCCACCCAGCACATATTTCCAAACAGTTTAGCAGATGAAAATTATGTACTCACTGAGGAGATGCACAGTGGGGTAAGAGCTACATCTAATTTACACTTAAACTGAGAACTAATCACTGAATATAAGGTTTTCTAAAGATGGCTTTTCTACTTGGAAAAGCCATGATAAATAGGGGAACATTGCTAAATATGTTTTTAAAATTGACACAGAAAGCTGTCCCCTTTGGAACATCTATAACAGATAAATTACTATCCCATAAATTTATAACTTCGATGTTATATGCTGTTGCTGAAGTAGTATTTATATAATTCTATCTAGGAGATTCACAGGCCAACTACCTTCAGCTGCTCATTTGTGTTTCCACTAGGCCTTCAAGTGGAACAACTGTTTGTGGAGTTGCATGACAAGCATCAACAGAGAAATGAGATGACTAGGAATTATTTATTTCTTAAATAATTTTTGACATAGATCAGTTTCTTCTGTGGGTCACCATTCAGCCCCTTCTATAATAAGAACGAAACAACTGAAGGACAATGGGAGTATAGGAGAAAATGTTAAGGACCCCCATAAGGCAGCACTGCTCATCAGATTACTGCTTCCTAATTTAAATTTTCATTGACAAAACACACAGAGAAATATTTAATGCAGAATAAAAACATTACAACTGCATCTGCAGAACAGGAGAAAAACAGTGACCAAAGGAAGATGGGAGAATAAAAGTAAATAATACAACACCATAATTACAGACCCCAGTCAAATCTTGTATGCACTCTGTATCAGAAGAATTTCAAAAGGAAATTTGAAGAGGTAAAACGAGGTGCCTTGTTAAATGTTTTTAGGAAAGTAAGAGGCAGCACAGTGGAAAGAATACACCCCAACTTTAAAACAGTGTATAAAATATGTTTATATGCTTAGTACTGAATTTATTAGGAAATATGTTCATATATAAAGGCATGGGCATCTCTAAGCAGAGCTGGCCACGACAATTGGACACTCACCCATGAATAACAAGATAAATTTTCCTTACATAGGTTTTGAATATTATTGGGCAAATTAACAGATTTTTTTTTCTGATATTTTTCTAATCATTTATGCACCTGAGCCACTGCCAACCAGTTCCTTCAAGTCATGTAGTTAGAGAGAGAAAGAAAGAAAGCAACAATATCTACAGTGCCCTGAATGGATTATTGTCTCCTCACAATAATCTTGACTTTCACCCTCAATACCTTTCTTTACTTAAATCTCATAAAATGGTACCTGAAATGAAAAAAATCATCTTGCATATTACCACTCTGTCAGTGAAAACTAATTCTGATTTCAGAATATCAGTATTGCCTCTCCCGAGCCTGCTGGGCTCACTCTCTACCGCCATGTTCATATTCATGGGCAGTCTACAACACCAGGCCTATGTTCTGAACTTGCCAAAGGTTTTACCTATTAAAGCAAACTTTTATTAAAAAAAAAAAAATCATAATTCAAAACCCTTTATTTTTTACTCAGATCATTGACACAGGCTGGTACTCAAGAAGAATGTCCACCAGTCCCCAAGCCTACAAGCATACCCTGACCCAAAAATAAAAGACCAGTTTGTATGTCCTTCCCATCCAGTAGACTAAAAATAAGCTGCCAGAAATGGCCACAAACACTGTGCTTTACCACAGGGAAAGTCTCATTTTAGGTAAGCAATTAAGCACATCTAGAATAGCCCAGCTATTCTAGATAACAGCTACATAACAGCTATATAAAATCAAAGCACAGAAAGGTATGATATTAGCAAGTATACCAGCTGATTTCTCCATAATTACAATAATCCTCACATTAGAAAGTATCTATGACAGTTTTTCCACAACTATGCAAAGAAAATAACAATCTAATTCTGCATACCTTGTGAAGACAAAGTCTGCAGGAGAAAAGTGGGGAGGGAGAAAAGGACAAAATGAATTTAGAAGTCTTAAAGTGCAAAATTCAAAAGTCTGCAGAACACAGAAGGACTCTTGGGATTTCTTGCTAAAGACCTTGCCTCTGGTACAAATCACCTATTCATATGAACCTCAGAAAATATATGAAAGGTTATTCAGTTCTCCCTAATGAGAGGAATTTAACTTTTTTGGCATAATATTCCATAATGTTTCTACACAGCATCTTCACTAACACTTCAAAAGCCCTCAAAAACATAAAAAGAAAATTTTAATTAATATTGCACAACATAGAGATTAACAAATTAGAATAAGTGGCACTATGAAGTTATTGATCTTCTCTTCCTCTTCTGCTTTGTGGAGAAAAAAATAGGATTGCTTGATGAACTATTAATTTGCTGGTGTGAAATAGGTGAAAGGGATCATTCTGTATAGGGGATGCAGGCCTTTACACAGAGAAACACATTTGTGATCACTGTATCACCTTTCACATTTATGGCACTTCGAAATCAGATTTTCCCTATTTTTTTGCTTTCTCCCCCCTTTGTTGCAAGGTCACCTACCTGCAACTTTAACTGAAGGTGCAATGCTGTAAAAAAAATTCTGTACTTAGAAAAATTCCTGTATATGAATATTTGGAACGTATTTGTTGGGCAAAGCAAAGGACACACAGGAAAATTCCCAGAAACCTGGCAAAAACTTTAGGAGAAGAGCGCCTTGCTCATAAAAGTACGTGGGGAAAACCTTTAGGCACCATTTTGTTTTTAAGAGCATTTCTTGTTGCAAAAGGCTGTACTGATCCCTATGAAAATGACTAATAATTAACATGAACTAGCACATTAAAAAAAACCAACAAAACCCACCAAAAAAACCCTCTCTGATAAACTAAGAGTAAGCATTTGATAGCTGTTAATTATCACCAAAAAAACAGCTCTCCATCATGAAAAGAGGATTGTTAGGTACTTGTAAAAGTAAACTTGAAATTCTATAGCTCATCATCACAGAAGAAAGTATTAAAAAAAAAATCAAAATAATGTTAAACTTATGGCAAATATAAAATGCACTTCTCCAAACCTTTTGGGCATCAGAAATTAAAATCTTATGCAGGGATAAACATTGCCATTAACATTTAAGACTGAAAATTAAAAAAATTCCTGGAAAGGTGACAGTATATAACGTAATTTTATCACACAAAAAGAGGAGCAAAAAATCAGCATTAAGTTAAATCTTCCAAAAGGTAATTCCATGGTTCAAATGGGTTTGCAGGTATTCCTTGCACATTGAGACCTTTATATTTAAAAGCTTGTCAAATAAAGACACACTGAGAGGAAAAAAAGTAGCTGTGTCAAACCATACGTGCAAGCTCACAAAGCAGACATGCCATCACCATGTGTAAACAGGAAATCTATCTGCATTTTAGTAGCCCCCTAGCTAAACCCCATTCCCTCTGGAAAAAGTGTGTTCAGCAGTATTAGAGCACACACACTTTGTTTGTGCTTATTAAATAAAAAGAAAGGATCACCTTCAACCATATTAATGATGGACTGGTGGATGAAGGATGTCTGCGAAAATTCACAACATCTGTTTGCTCCACTCTCTTCTCAGTGTGCTGCACCTATTCCTCATGCTTAATGATGCTCATCCACTCTGCAAGTTTTACGAACAAATGTGTGTTTAGCCACATTCATCATTCTGAATGAGCGTTCTTGATGAAGCATCCACTGGCCTGTTTCGCTCTTTCTGCTACACTTTAACAAATGACAACTGCTCTACGTATTTTTCATTTGTTAAAAATAAAAAGCTAAGTGAAGAATAGGCCCAGCAAATTTTTCTTTTACTCCTCTGTTAACTTTACTGGAAAATGGAATACAATGTGCATTTAAACTGTATGCAAGTTCACATGCACAAATCTAAATGGTGCATACAGATGGATAATATTTTTAAAGTACTACACAGCAGAATACAGTGCAGCATAACAGACAAACATTCTATCCCAGCCCAACAGGAGCAGTTCCATCTTCTTTTGAAGGCAATGTATTTCTCACTCTGATCAGCCTGGGGACTGATTCTGTGATGTTCACAATGCCTTAGCACAAGATGCTTGGCATCTTCTGGTACCAGGCCAGCAATACATCACAGTGGACATTTGCCTTCCATTTTCCAGCTTTCCTCCTTTAAAGCACACCACTATTTTAAAGACATGTTTCCCCATACAATGTGCTTGCTGTAAATCAATTACAAATAGCAATGCATGTCAAATCTAGAACTTTTTTACCAATTAGTAGAAAAAAAAACAAAAACTCTAAAGAATATTAGTGAGTAATCAGAGCAAAAGAATCAAATCTAATACCAAAAAAAGTGCTCAGAAAATTTTTAATGTGGAACATCCTTGGAATGCATCTTTCATATTTTTGGACAACTCACAATTCTTGTTTCCCTTAGTAGTGAGAACAATTAAAATGTCCATCCCAATACCCATTTTATTAACCATGTCTTTAGGAGATTACTGATATAGTATAAAGTGGAACTTCTCAGGTTCATCTTCTGTTTTCTGCAGCTTAATGCTATGTCTTAGCTTTACAGATGAAGCCTTCAAGAGCCCTTTTGGGTCTGTACTGGTTGTCTGCACTCATCTGGATTAGCAACATATCCAGGAGGCCAGCGGGTACATTGGATGAAACACGTTCTGAAACATTCTAAAACAAAGCTCACATCAAAAATCAATACATTCACCTTTGCTATGAACAATGTTCATTGCAAGACAGGCACCTGAGACACAGGCAAGTTTTGTGGTTCTGGTTTTCATGTTACCTTTTTATTAACTAGGTTGGGGGAAAAAAGTGAATCTTGTAAAAGGGTCCTAAAAAAAATCTGCAAAAGGTTGCCTTATGAGAAATTTTACAACAATTTGCATTGAATAAGAAACTTTGTGGCAGTTCTCAATGATCTAATTATGGAGAAAAGAAAAGAAGGAGAATATTTTGAATCTCTCCCATAAAAAAAGAAAACCCCTATGAAAAAAAAAATAAAAAAATCCCACCCTAATCCAAAAACCATTATGTCCAGGCCAAAAAAAGGTATGACAATTCAATAAGAAGTTATAACTCAGGGATCAAACAAACAGAACCTCTGAGATATTGAAGCTATTTACAATTACTTAGTGCCTATCATATACTAATAAGGTCACTGAAATGAGCATTTCTTCTAACAAATATAGTCTTAAACATATATGCCAAATTATATAAATTCCTTAAACTTAGAGAATAGCTAACAGTCAACTAGGCAATGAGTGGAGAGGATTCATCAGAATTCAGACTTCCACTCCAACTTGGCAATGACAGCATAGAATTTTGGTGATATGCAAATTCTATAATAGTAAATACTACACTAACAGCATGGTTAGCTAGTGAAATGCTACTTTACCTCATTCATGGGACTTCACGTTAACTCAGAAGGCATTAAAACATTATTAAAATAAAAACTAATTGAAATCACTAACAATTATATTCTGTTTTACTGATATTTTAAGGTAAAAACAAGTATCAGCTCACTTCCACTTTATCTGAACTCGTTAAGGCAGAGATATTAACCAGTAAACTTTCCACAAAGCATACATTCATAGCCAAGTCATGTTCCATAGCAAAAATGTGTGATATTAGGGAATACACATAAAGATGTAGTCAAATTCAGTAGAAGTTGTTAACAGCCAGCACGCAATGTTGTACCCTTCACAAACTAGT
The DNA here is from genome assembly GCA_013396955.1 of Regulus satrapa. NCBI lineage: Eukaryota > Metazoa > Chordata > Aves > Passeriformes > Regulidae > Regulus > Regulus satrapa. The sequence continues at coordinate 136,524 of VWZN01012645.1, read as the reverse complement.
ACAATGTGAAAATAAGATAACGAAGTTCAAAAACCAATTTCTTTGGCAAAATGTAGCAAGAACTTCCTGAGATCTCTCAAAACAGATTAAAAAACATGGGCATAGGAAAACTATAAAGTAAGTTAAATGAAATACATAACAACAGAATCACTAAAATTTATAAGAAATTGCAACCAACTATTCAGGTTCCTCTGAGGTTCAAGTACTCAAGGAATCCATTACTAGGCTTAACAGGAAATTGTCCATGACAAATTTATAAACTATACAGAAAATATTCATCTTCAAATAAATACAATGAACACTGCAACAGAACTGATAACAGCAGCGTATTTTTCTTATAAAAAGGAATTTGTAACTATAAAAAAATATACAAATTATAGCTCCTTGAAAAGAGTGCCTCTAATCATTGTGTTTCAGAAATTAGGGCCCACAGAGGATGTTTTTAATATAAAAAATTAATTCATTTTTGCTAAAAATGCTTGTTTCTCTACGATAAAACAGATCTGTATCTGAAAATAGAAAAAAGGATTTATGCAAAAACAACCTCAAGGGGATCATTACAGAAATACAAAAAGTAATTTTCTACTAGAATTGTAAAGTGCATTTGCAATAGATGTTTAAAAATATGGCTACAAAAATACATAAAACATACAAATGAAGGGGATTTAATACAACTGCAATAATTTAAATGGTATCTTTATTTAAGTGACAGACAAAGTTCCTGGGAGAACGGGGAACACATCCTTAGGTAATTTAAAATTAGTGCAATATTAAAATGGATAAATGTCTTTTGTACTGTGTAGATACACAGCCATTATTTATTCTCATGAGTTATGTATGCAGAGAGTATTGATAGTTTATTAGACTTACTGAAATAAATCCACAGACAGAATGACTCACTTGACAGCAAAAAGGATCGAGGGAGCAAAAGCGCATCCCTGAAAGCAGCAAGTACAACTCCATGGCTCTAGAACAAGTGAGCCCGAGAGCCCGGCTGGCCCCGAGCAGAGCACAGTGAGAGCTGGGAGCGCTTGTCCCCCAGGATTAAACAGGAGCATCCACTCTGCAGGGCCTCCACAGCTGTCACTGCGCCCTCCCAGGAGTGGCAGGGGAGCCACCAAACTTGCAGGGCAGGTGCAGTCCCAAACGTTAAATCAAACCACACAATAGGTCTCAAGAAACACATCACAGTACTTCTGAGAAAATCAGAGCACAAATAACCCATAGATTACTGCAAATTACTCTGACAAAAATAAGTCCAAGCATATCTGACAGTAAAATTACACTCTCCTCAACAACAGTATCCCTTAGGTAATCCCCCTTCTCTCCCCATCCCGAATGTTAAATTGTCTCTTAGCTTTACAACAAATCAAGGCTAAAAGCTGCATACTGGCAGCACTTCTTTTCATCTTACATAAATTTTATTTCTTCTCAATAGCATCAAGTGTGGTCTGCTTTATGAAAATTATGAAAAGCATTACAAAGAAACAAAATGTAAATGATACAACAATTCAGAGCACATGAAGGGCACTGTTTCTGCTATCTACAAGAACATCAAATCATTTCTTCCTCTACTGCAGCTTGAGTTCATGCTTTTCCAAGGAACAACAATGATAAAACAGGTAAAGGACTTGAACTTCATTTTTCTCCTCATGGAAGTAAAAGGGTTAGAATATATTACAACCCTATTAATACTATGGTATCAGCTGAAGACAATGCTAAGTCACTCATCAAATATTAAAACAGGCCGTGTCCTAAGTCTTACCTTAACTTTCCTATGGACTGAATCAAAGGTTCTATAAAATACTGACTCTTTTTACCTTTTTTCCATCTTATATAGGATCTTATCCAGCAAGAGAGGTAGCTCATTGCTTTAATTTGCCTACATAATCAAGCTGACACATAGTCATCTTATACAGAGAAAACACAGATATACAAGTGGGGACAGGAGGTTCTAAGGCAGGAGATGAAGAAATGCTGAGAGGATATGTGCGACTTTTTAACATGCACTTCAAAAAGCAGTTTATATATCCAAAAACTTATTGTTGATGTTTTCCACTAGGAGCAATTCCCTATCTTAAAACAGATCCTTTCAGCCTTTCTCCTCTTTTAGCCAGATATAATTTCAATCCAAATGTTGTTTTCCATGTTTTTTAATTATCCTTTAAAGCCAGGACAGGGTAAAGATCCTGGGCACAATTGATCCTGGGACCAGATAGGCTCCAACACAAGTACAAGAAAAGCTGGATATGTAAGTGAAACACTGAAAGAGATCTCACAGCTGACAACCAAATGTCTGGGCAGTGATAAAAACCTGAGGAGAAGATTAAGAATATGAGAGAGAAGACTTGGATACCAACTCTTCCCCAGAGGATTTAATCCCAATTCCTCAATAAAAATTAGGACAAAATGCAGGGAATGTGACCACATTTTTCAGATGAAGTGGCTATCAGACTTCCTAACCAGAGATGAAAAAAATCACAGAGGTCTGACTGCTGTCTGACTGTTGTAACTCTCACAACATACAGTCCAGGAAATAAAAATAACACAATTAAGGCCAAAACTGATGAGCAGCATGATGTTACCTTGATCAGTACTGCTGCCCATGAACCACCTAATGTCCAGAACCAAATGAAAAGCCAGAAACCACAAGGGGTCAACTTGCTCCATTCGGTTTAACAACTAAATAAAAGACAACAGGAAGTTTCTAAGGGAAAGATAAACTCAAGAATACCAGGCTTTACTTGGGTTAGTTGAAGACAAAAGTGAAGTTAATTCTCCCCATTTTCTTGTTGATATATAGCCATAGAACAATGTCCATCAAAATAATCCTTCTATTCAACTATCAGCTTAAGTGCTGCTTTTTCATAACTCCAGACTTGTCTTGCCTAGACTCAACATTTGGCAGGATTGCCCTAGCAGCCTCCAGGACCTGACAAAAGAAGATTAAAAAAATATAGAACAATGTCATCTTGAACACAATCTGTTCATACAAATATATTTCTAACAATTTATATGAAAATATTTTCATTGATTGCCATTACATATTCTTAGATGAGAAACATTGTAACTTTTTATGTGTTCTATGGAAATATTTTATATTTAAGTTTAAATTATTTTTAATGTGTTCATAATTTCCAATGTGATTAACTTAAATTTATCTTAAAACTTATTTAGATCAAATTTTCACAAGATTTTCAAGTTATGCAACAGATTATTTGAGAAGACCCAGCAATATCCCCTTTATAAAAACTATACTTGACATCCCTCCAGCAATCTCAAAAGATATAATCTTCACAACATTGATGTCTTTTAAAAATAGTTCTTCAAACACATTATGCTTGAAGAATTATTGATATTAGCATTCAGAGAAACTTCATTCTGGTGCAGTTGTACTGTACAACCCCATTTTTTAAAAAATGTCATCACATGAACCTAGACTGACACACAAATATTTTACATTGACTAATAAAAGGTTGACATAAAAAGAGGAAATATCATGTGTGCTAGAACCAGCCTCCACTTCAGACACAACTGAGTTTACATCTTTTAAATAGGACATGTCAGCACTGTGTAATCTTGATGAATTCAGACAGACCACACACCTGTAATTGACTTAACTGGGCAAGAAACATAACTGGTGCTCAGAACTTCAGCCAGAAATGCTGTTATTTGGCAACAAGAAAATTACACTCAAAGAATGAAGTTCAGCAGAGATGTTTTGCCGTTGCTGGTCTATCTCTTCATTCATTTGATATGCTAAAGTATAAATATATTTGAGAAATTCACTTAATACCTAAATTTAAATCTTTCTGCTATAACTCCATACTTTCAAATCCTTTTTTATTAGTTTAGGACAGAGAGAAAATGATTTTCATTACTGCAATAAATGAATTGGCAAGAATTTACAATTTTAGTGCTACTGCTGCATTGTGTGAACAGTTATATTGTACACCTTTTCTCTAGGATAATTTCTAGGTTATGAAACCTAAACTTTGACAATGCTGCATCCATCTTCTGAGTATGTATGGCACAAGTACATACTCTCTTAAGATAGATTCAGCACAAAAGGCTTTTCTTCATAATAAAAATATCTCAAATCATCAATTTCTCATACTTGACCTTCCAGGTACACACACACTTAGGACACTGTGTTTACATTTTTCCCTTTCATAAATTCATTCATTCCATATAGGAAGTAAAGCAGTGTATGGCCAGCTGCCCTGCATGACCTCCACTTTCCACTGGGACATTTTGCTGAGATAGAATTTGAGGACTTTCAGCTTTTAGCAAGCACCTGACCAGAACAACGGGCGTGTCTCAAATCTCAGAGACACGTCCACAAAAGTGCAGAATCTGTTCTCTGCACACTCACTATGTCAACTGATTTCCATAAGCATTATCTCACTTTCTCAAGCACCACACAGACCAGATATACATTTATTTCTTTCTGAGAAATCTCACACAAAAACCAGAAACCCTTATTAAACATAAGGGTTGGTCTACTCATGGTTTCTGAGATGTAACACTAGTCTGATCTGTACCTGCAATTGTTCAAGAACATTATTTTGTAATAACAAAGCTACTTCCTGGTCAGTGGAAGTCAATACACTTTGCAAAAAATAGATTTAACTAAACTGAAAAAGACATTCATTAGGGAGTAAGAACACTCACAGCAAAACTAAGCAATAACATAATTATGTAACTATTTAAGAAATTAATTTTACTATTTTCTAAATAAATTCTGTGCAGCAGAGCACTAAACAAATTAGCATGTAGGTGTTCTCATCTCAGTTTGTAACAGACTCAAAATCTGTTTACATGTGTCTTAGTAATTTATTTCAAATGAACCCAACTATTTATTCCAGTCAAACTTCTCAGATAAGAACAATTAACTCATCTCATTTGCTCACAGCATCACATGTAGCCTTCAATCTTATATGTCATAATGAGTTAAGAAATATAAATTACAAAATCAAGAAATAAGGAGGACACAACAGCTATCACCTGCTCCAAAGAGCTGTTATATGGCAGTATCAATATTTGTAAAGTACTTTGGATTCCCATGCAAAATCAGCCATACACACAAGGAATATTACCACTAGGGAATGTTACAAACACAAGGCTCTTTCTTGATGCCCTGCTCTGCCTTTAACACTAGCTCTTGTCTCTCATTCAGTCAGCCCCAACACTTGACAAAATCTTCAGAGCTGTTTGAGCTAAAGTAAGATAGAGAAGAGGGCACAGAAACAGAACAGAACTTGAGGCCATGAGTCGAAATCAACAGAAAAGGCTGGGGAAGGGTGAGATTGCTCTTGGAACTTCTGGCAAGAGACTAAAAAAGGAAAAGTACTGGCATGATAAGAACATGAGGCACAAACTCAACTCTTGGTATGAGGTAAAAAAAATGGCCCAGAGAACACTCAGAGTGCTAATAACAGGGAATAAAATTAGGAAGATCTCCTGGCACTGAGAAAGAGGGTTCAACAGGTTTAAAAAAAAAACTGTCAGGTGTGGACAGAAACATGCATAGAGCTGCCTGTATAATGAGCTTGGCCTACTGTGAAACCACCACAGCCCTAAGCATATACACACAGAACAGACAACTCACCCCTAGAGTAATATCTCAATGGTTTGGGGTTTCTTAAAGCTGTCAAAAATTACATTACATATCCTTTTGCAGTATTTTCTTTTACAATATAAACACATGAACGCAAAATCCCCTAGTTAGCAGCCTGTTCACTAGTGAGACAGAGCATGCCTGAGACACTAGCAACAGTGTCTTTTTTGAGTTCCAAGTTGCAAATTATCACTGTTCTAGCAGAGAGTATCTCCCCAGACTCTTGTAGACTCTTCTGATACAAGAAAAACCAACAATGGCTGGATAAATTACATACCTCTGAAGATTCCTAGTAATCTTTATTTAATTCTGGAAGAGTCCATTTTTTTTTTTTTTTTATTTGCTTTTTAACTTCTGAGTATGATTTGTGAAGTATCAGAAAGAACATCAAGCCCTCAGAACCAAAATCAGGATCTCAAAGCCCTAGGAGCAAAGCACACAAACAGTGTGAGAAAAAAGGAGCAAATTTCTAAAACAAAGATCTGGATTCCAACTGATAGCCCTGATCCTATAAGCACACCCATGGGTTCAGACTACTACTTTCTTTCACAAGGAGACAACAACAGGATCAAAGTCAAAGACTACCAAAGACAGAAGCTCTTTCTTTGTATTCAGATTCAAAACAAAACAGACAACATCAGAGAAGATAAAAGGAAAACATCCCAAATAAACAAGGCAGGGCTGGGTTACTCCTTCAAACTCCTGTGGGTTAAGGCATGTAACTTGCCAAAGAACATCTTGCAAACACAAACAGATGTGTTTCTCTTAATTCCCAAATAGTGATCAAGACAATCTAAGCCCTATGAGTACAATTACCCACAGTAACAGTAAAGGCTAGTTTGGAATCTCCTCAACCCAAACCTGAGGCAAAATAGAGATGAGGGAGAATACCATGCCACACAAATATCCAACTAACATTTTGCATGACTAAACCACAATTTTTGTAACAATTCCACTCTGCTCTAACTTTATGTCATGTTCTTCACCTTGGGAGACTGTGTCTTATTTGCATTACAAACTCTTAGCAAGTCACTGTGGCTCAGAAAGGGGTCTTGCCACTACAGGCATGCAGCAGTCTGTGCTCACACGCTGCTAAGCTGCCTTTTTGGGGGCAAAGATTACAGGCAACAGCTGCTCCTGCCTGCACTTTGTCAGCTGCAGCTGGGCATCCCAAGAGAACATGCAGGAGAGTCCCCCTCATGCTCCAACAAAAAAAAACAGGCAGCCTAAGCTACCCCAGTACGAACCAGACACATTGAATTGATGCCCCAGTTTTCCCCAGGCCAGCCACAATCAGCTCTCAAAGACACATGAAAAGGATAGAATGAAGCCAATGATCTTTTAAGACAGACTCTTTCATTATGTATTTCTACTACTAAAGAAACCAAACAGAAAATCAAGGCACCATTAAAGGAAAAGTATTCTTTACCTTGACAGTGCCATATGGTCTTATGACAGACTTACAGTCCAAGCTGTGTTAATACATTTGTTTTTGTTAAATATCATATATTGAAAAAGTAAGTCAAAGACAAAGATATATTCCTAACTTCTCCCATTGTAGAACATAATTTGTAAGAAGCATTCATAATTTTTGAAAGCCTCTTTAAAGATCTAATCTGGAAGCAAAAACTAGCTTTGAGTATATCAACCATCTAATATTCTCTACTCAAAGGTGACTTGTCAGACACCAGCCGAAAAAGCTAAAGGTAAAAAACTGCTCCCTTCAGGATGCATCCTGTTGTTAAAATGTCATTGTTTGCATAATAAAATACTTCATGTCTTTAACCTTTGGTGTAAATATTGTAAATTATATTTCTTTTTCTGATAATTAAACCTAGTGTGCAAAAGAGTGACAACTAGTTATAAAATCTCATTTGCACTTACCATCCATACTGCTTTTAGAATGAACCATAAGGCTTTTAACTATCTTAAGCTGAGAAATACTGTTTATTATAGAAAACAGGTTTATACCTGGACACATTAATGAATCATTGAAATCACTGTTTATTAGACTACTCACAGAAATACTCTCACTGAAGTCCAGGAGATCTGCGCTAAGAATTACACAGCAATGTCAGTATGAGCTGCATAGTTAGAGCCTCCATGATCCTTCCTAATTACCTAGAGACTAAAAGCATAGCAATTCCCCTGCAGGACCTCCACAGTTTCTTCTTCAACCATTAAACAAGTTAGGTCCAGGCCTGTTTGCAGGCACTGCCTGTGCTAAGTTTGCTTACGATCTGTAGCCAATGGACTACAGATTTGTCATTATGTAACTATAATTTATCCTCTGGCATTTCCTTAGCTTTTTGCCTTTATCCAGGCACCACCACTTCGGGAGGACACTGACTCTGTGCTCAGACAGATGCCTAACTAGTACAATTGCCATTTAGAAGAGCAATTACCCAATATTGACTTTCAGGCTACTCTTCATAATGTTTGCCCCATACATGTCATACAGCATGTAATATACCTGTTATATCATCTGCAGTACTCTTTACATGCAAATTTTAGATAATTATGAACGGTTTGCTGTAATTGAAAAGGGAAAACAAGAATCACTGACTTCAGACAAGCACATGAAATGTACTGCCAGACAATGACTTTTCTCAGAAATCTATTAGAAAGTGCCATGACAATTTCATTTTGTAATGTCCCATTTTTAAGCATCACCTCATACAAGTCTTTAAATGTGCTAATTGGCAATCCCCACTATGTACAGAGAATTGCTTTCAAAATGCCAACAGTTCCTCTTTCATCAGAGTACTCAATAGCAGGAGAAAAATACTTTCTAAAATTCAAAGGATTTTGATCTGGTTCTGTCAAAACGCTATGTGTTCTCAGTTGGTAATCCCTCTTTAGTCAAAATGTGACTTTTTTTGTTTAGGACGGCTTTCTAAATATCATCTTCAAAAGTCAGGAACACAGAAATAAGAAAAAAAAATTACTCTCGCTACTTTACCATTCTACCTACCAGGAACCTTAGTGTGAACATTTCAATCTAGATTTAGAACATTTTAAAAACATCTAGTGCCAAAAAGAGAGCATAGGGCTTAGTTTCATTAAGTACATATCCATTGAACACTAGGATTTTTTAGGTAACAGGAAGGGGTATCAGTAGTTAGCAATTAGCTATTAATTAATGGTAATAAAGAGCTTCTGCTTACCAGCTTTTCTTTTTTTAAAAAAAATATCAGTGTCTCACAGACTTTTTCCATGGTAGATTGCTGTGTCATACAAATAGTATTTTGGACTCAATTCCCTATCAGCAGTCACAGAATGATATTGTAAAGGATTTATGGAGATCAGCATGTACAAATCTCATATGGAGTGGGGCCAAAACCCATTTTAAATAAGGTTTTTGACACCCTCCACCACGGCCTACACCATTACTTTAAAAGATCAGTTTATTTGTGGAATTGTTCAGCTATTAGGTGTTCTGTTGATGGCTTCTACTCCCATTTCTGCTTGGTACAATATCAGTGCCTAACAGTAAATGCAAGCAGCCTGGCAGCTCCTCCTCTTTTCCAACTGCTGTTACAGACACCGAGACCCATTTCTGCAGTGAAAGCACCAGACATCTGTAGAAGCAGTAGGCAGCAAAGTGATAGAGCCAGGAGTGTGCAAGTTGCCAGATGCATATGGACAAGAAGTTGTCTGCAGCCTGAAGTGTGAGAATCAGCAGTATTTAATCAAGGAAATATTATAAGAAAGACTTAAAGCTGAAGTAGCTAACAGTTTTGCTCAGAACAAAACAGCAGATTGCTGACACGACAGGGTCTCTCTTGAGCATGCCGAATTGCAGCAAATGGAGCAGAAGACTGGCTAGTGGGTTGTTATATTCCAGATTCCATGTAAAAGGTGGTACACTGTACACCTAAATATGTCGGGATGCTTGCCCTGATGACAAGCCAAACCCACCACTGTGTTACTGCTGCTCGGCTAGGCCAGACATTGCACAAAGAAAGTTTATAAAACCCTGGCCAATCCCCTAGTCTTCCCCACTCTCAGTAGCACACAGGCCTTAACAGATCTGTAGTGAAATCATATATGGAAGTAGATATCCCAGCTGTAACCATAACAATTATGAATCCATACAACAGGAAAGCTGTGACTCTGACTTCACTGACCTTAGATAATGCAAAAGAAATCAAACATTTACAGTCATTTGGGGGCACTGCCAACATCAAATTTATTTCTCTCACTTTTGCCAAAGCAGTAACTCTCAGCAATACAAAGATGGGGTTCATGTGTGTGCTTAAATCCTTCACTCCCTACCCATTCCCCTGCATCCCAAAGTGGGTGCCAAATGGGGCAAGAAGTATTTTTCTTTCCACAGACACACAAATAGGACCTACCATCTCAAATTTACAAACATGTATATATTTTCACTACTGGAAATAATACAAGGTTCCCAGATGGACCAAGTTAACCTAGTAAGAAAATGAACCAGTTCTGTAACACAATGTGTTTCCAGAGGTCTTTCACAAGGCACACCTTAAACATTACAGCTCACAAGAGTCCCCAGTATCTGTGGCACAAGCAGCCCCTAGCTAATATTATGCAAGTAATGATGAAATTGGATGACCAACATGCTGTTGGACAACTTAAATGGCATGGAGAAATGATGAAAGGATGGAGTAGGATTAGATTTTTATTATACCACTTCTCACTTTCCCACTCCCGTTGTTCAGTGTCTTGCCACAGATCAGTCTTCTCTGTTGCAGCAATTTCTTCTTGGTTGTTGGGGGTTGTTTTTTCTTTTTGTTTTCTTTTCTTGTCTGTAGAGTTTTTTACCACTAGTCTCATAACTAATGTGAGTGCTTGGGGGTACTTGAGGAAAACAAAGAATTTGGGCCATCCCAGGTAAAAAGGCATGGTGGAGACACTCGGGGCTCACTCTGCAGAGAGAGAAGGGAATGCTCTTTTAGAACCTTTGCCTTCCTGCAGTCTCTCCCTGTGTGTGTCTGGGAATTTGAGGCCAGCCTCTCGCTGCCTTGCTCAGAGCCACTCCCACTGCTGCAATCTCATCGCTTCTCCAGCGCTGATCCAGAGTCTCCCTGCCCTTCGGCACTCCGCACCCCAGGCCCACCTGGACACCCCCACGCTCTCCACCAGCACCACAAACTCTTGGTACACCTCGCTCAGCCTTGGGAATTCCATCGCTCCCAGTCTGGGCCGGGTCGCTNTCGCTCAGCCTTGGGAATTCCATCGCTCCCGGTCTGGGCCGGGTCACCATCACCTTGTGTTCCCTGTGCCGGAGCGCCCCTGCAGCCGTGTGGGATCAGCGCACGCTGTGCCCCGGAGCCACCGGCGCTCCCCGCCAGCTCTGACTGTAAATATACCGAAGAGAAAACCCTTTGCTATTTGACTGCTGTAGTTGTTGTTGTTTGTTTTGCCTTATTAAACATACTAGCAAAGAACTGTCATTCCTATTCCCATACCTTTGCCTAAAAACCCATTACTTTGGGAATCAAAATAATTCAGCAGGAGGGAGTTTACATTTTCTATTTTCAAGGGAGACTCTTGTCTTCTCAAGCAGATACCTGTTGTCTAAACCTCAACATAGGTTTTTGGTTTTTTGGGTTTTTTTGCAAAATTGTGATCCAAAACTGGATCAGTAAACAAACTGGGGTTAAAAAAAAAGACATACATGTATATATTGAGAGAGGATAAACTATGAATCAAAGCAAGGCAATCACAACAAGGACTGGATATGGGATTGGACACCTTAATACAGCTTCATCACTGCTAAGTGATGACTATGGTACACAAGTATGAAGTTAACTGTGAAGTGAATGCCATAACTGAAACCACTACTACTTAGTTCTAAAGAGTTCAACTGAGCCAACCTTCATCACCAAAACAACAAAAGGTCTTCCTCACAAACAGATATTACCAGTGCAAAATTCACTCTGAATGCTGAACAGTATATATATACATTATAAATATAAATAATACGAATTTATTATATATAAATGCTGAACAGCAGACCTGCTGGAAAGCAGCTCTGCAGAGAAGGACCTGGGCACCCTGGTGGACCCTGAGCTCAACAGGAGCCAGCGGTGTCCCCTTGTGACAGAGGTTTATAGTCTCCTGGCATGCATTAGAAGGTTGCCAGTAGGTAGTGAGAAGTGAGCCTTTCCCTCTGCTTAGCAGAGGTGAGGCCACACCCAGAGCACTGGGAGACATGGACACGCTGGAGCACAGCCAGCGAAGGGCCACAAAGAAGATTACGAAACAGAAGTGTCTTTCATGAGAGAAGAGACACAGCTGGGACTGTTCAGCTTGGAGAAGGGAAGACTCAGGGATATCTTATCAATGTGTATAAATACATTTACACAGGGAGGAAGAAAAACCAAACAAAATCTAATAAAAACCTCCACGCAAACAAACCGGAGTGAGAAATTTAAGTAGTTTTTGTGTTTGAAAACTAGTTGGAAATGCACAGTTCTTTTCATTTCTCTGCTGGCTACCTTCTCACAAAGACAGTGAAAGGTACCTCACAGACATAAGGAAAACACAAGGCCCTCCTAAGAATTTACAGTGGTTCAGATAGATTAAATTTCCATACTATGATTTACCATCTGCCTCAAGAATGGAAAAGCTGGTGATTTCACAAACAATATTTGAATCACTGACAGAATACACTTGATTGTTCATATGACATGATTGAAGTGCAACTAATTAAGATAATTATTAATTCATAAGCTTCATTCCTTTTTTCCAGCATTTTCAGTGTTCATTTACTCTACAGGACATCAAGTGGGGCCACACTGTCACTACTGTTCTACTCAGGTGGACATTTAAAGGTGGCAAAAATGCTAGGAAAAATGGCTATAAGTTTCAAGCATGGAGGTCACACTTTGCTGTGTAAAACAACAGAGTAAGGTTTTGCTTGAGACAGTAACTCCTGACATCTCCCTTATTGTTTCCTATTTTAATGCTGAACTTAAAATCTTATCGTAAAACTTGTTAAAATTAATACAGTTACTAACTCTGTAATACAAAATTACCACAAAACACATTTTCTATCCATTAATTGTCTTCCTTTAACTTAAGAGCAAATGAAAAATTATGTTCTCTGCTACATTTATTTTATCAATCTAGGTGTTTTCAACAATATTAGCAAGGGTCTGATACTCTTTATAAACTTCTTTATAAACACTTGATGAAAAGACTTGTAGCTGGTCTAATTCGAGACTACAACAGTCCTTAAAAAAAATAGGCAAAAAAAAAAAAAAAAGGGCAGGGAGGGTCAGGTCTTAAAGCCATGACTAACTTTATGTGCTGAATTGTGACTATAATGTGAGCAACCTCAAGTAGTAATATCTTACTCTCCATTTAGGATCTGCTGATTTCAAGTGAAACCACTTGTGAAATTGGGTACTAGCAAATATTGAAGTATTACAACTCAGTCCTAATAATCATACATTTTGGAATATTTCAAGAGAGTAAGACCTCTCCAAAAACTGCAGATTAACTGGCTCTGAAAAAAAAATTAGCAAAATCTCATTAATTCATCGGTACACTTAGACAACTAGGTCCCTATATTTAATATATTGGAGAATTTTATCTTAATATTTTTAGTTTCCAATATGATTCCCTTGTGCCAAAAACACAAACTCGAAATTGCTACTGTTTTAAAAATCTGAATGCTTTTTAAATATAGCAAAATTAGGCTTTTCCTCTTTATAAAAGAACATGCCTTCATCAAATGAATAATTTAAAACCCTCAAGTAATCATATATTCCATTAATCTTTCTGTTCAATACACATATTAGCAATGAGACATTGTTGTGAAATCTTAAGCAAAGGTTTAATTCAAACAAACAAACATGTTTTTATGCTTATTTTTATGAAATGTTGCCTAGATGAAATAGATCAGTCTTTAAAATTAAACAGCAGGTTGTAAAAACTGCATTTACCATATTGTGAGCCTGTTTGGAATCATCACAAATACAGGTATATTAGATTTTTCAAGTATAGCAGATCAAAGTGCATTACAGTAGTTCAAAGACATTGCATTATTCCTCTTCCCATCTACAGTATACTATGTGAATTCTTGTCATTATATCAATTTAATCCACTGCCATTTTTTAGGCTACTGTTTGTCTAACCGAATGAAGAACAGAGTCGTTGGCATTTAATGTGACTGCATCACTTTTTCCAACCCGCCTACTTTAAAGAAGAAGTTTGTTGAGTGCACACAATTCACTTTACAGATCATTTGAAATGCATAAACAATTCCAAATGCAGAAATAACAAAAACAATAATTTGTCATTTTGAAACGCTGAAACGCTTGGAGGAAGATTTGAATATAGTACACTCTTTTGTTTGTAAGCATGGTGATTTGCCAAGCTACACCTCACACTGCACTAACCCTAGGGCATTCCAGTCACAAACACACTTTGATCTGCTGTGCTTTTGGATTCTATCTCAGAGGGCTCTACCTTTCTTGACAATCCCAGAGGGAAAACGCAGCCTTGCATTCTTTCCCTTCTACCACTCCAAAATGAACACTCCATATGCTTGCTGCTAGTTCAGCCTTGCACTGTTTTTCCACAAGCTTGTTTGTATAATAACGACAGCTGCAGGATTCTTCAGCTTGAAGTTGTGAATTGGATATATAAAAAAAGTAAAATAAAATAAAATAAAAACCACCACAGATTACATGAGAAATGAGAGGTACAGAAACAAGGTATTACTTGTGCATGGTACTAATACATGCAGTGAAAACTAGAGTGCAGCCACAATTTTGTATTGGTCTGTCTGGGCATTCTATTTTAAAGGGGACAAAATACAGTTTATATTTACTTTATGATACAAACAGTCAAGAGACAAACATCAATAGGTAAGAAGGAAGGCAAAAGTCAGTGGATAGTAACTGTCAATCAGATCTGTGCTTCAACTCATCTGTACCCAGATGTGCTGAGAACGAATAGATATTGCAAAGGCTTCAAACGTGATATGAATCTATTCCCGAATATATCTGTGTGTGTTATTAAAATGATAGTTATAGCAGTGTAAGGTGGTTTTAGTGTAAATATTTACTTTAATCTTGTTGAAAAATACACTGACAACATAAGGAATCAAGCAGCAGCTTGACCTGGCAGTATAAAGTTTAGTATGAGTTCATATGTTTGAGAGAAAAAATGAAAACAAAAGCAACAGCTCTTAGGTTTTTTTGTCCATACTTTTTTTCAGAGTTGGAAATTGAATGTCTTTATCTTTCTGTTTTTAATAACTTTAGACATTTCCAGACACTCTGTTGACATATTTCATTCAAGTCTATTACCATGATAAAAGTAATGAAACTAAAAACTGAGGGGATTTAAAAGCATACATTAAACCAACACTATTTTAACTTCTCACCCCAACACCACTCCCCCTTATTTATTAACCTATTCCTCAGCAATAGGGAGTAACCATACTATTGGGGAAGGAGGAGAAAACCAGCCCTGGAACTCATATCTGGATGGTTCCAGAGATGACTTGTGATTGACTTCTTTCAAGTCATCACATACCAGGCCTCAATTTCCTTCTTCCACAGTGAATACTAGTGGAAAGCACAATCGTGATGAGGAACAAAACACCAAGCATTCTGGTTTTTGTATTCACTGGAAAAGCCCTGAATAAGATGCTTCAGAGTCTCAAAAGTATCACAAGAAATTGGTTAGTAAAGTCTAAAAAAGTACAAACTACTCTCTTCTGAAGAGAGTTTGGCTATTGATATAGAAGGTCTCTTCCTGCTTCCACTAACCAACAATAAATAAAATATCGGTCACATAAAGCTCTGCTATAGGTGCTTCACAAAATTCCTACATCTGCCACAACACCCTAAAAAACTCCAAACAACCAAGGAACCAAACCAAAGAACCACAACCAGACATACCTAAATTCTAAGGTGGCTCATAATGTTGAGCCATATTTTTTGATACCATTTCTAAAAAAACCCACTCTATTCTTAAAATTTCAATGTACTGACATACTGAACACACATTTGAATACACATGTCTAGATTTTAAGCAAACCTGAACATATGCAAAGGGAGCACCACTCCATATATGGCTGTTTGGCATTCTCTCTCTTAAGATCTAACATTTAAGAGCAAACCAAAACATTAAATCACATTAAATAAAAACAGCATTTATGAACATTCATGACCATCCGCTGGATACAAATGAAACAGTAACAATTTCACTTTCCAAAATCCAAGAGCATCCACTTTGCTTCCTGACTCGGTGTGGAAACCACATAATTAAATTCTTTATTTAAAAGTAATCATGAAAAACGTACCAGTACTCCCATCTATAACAGCATTAGCAGCATAACTTTACTAACATAGACATGAATTAATACGCTTCATTTTTAATACGATCTAATGGAAGAGATGGAAAGCAGGGGAAAAAAAAAACCCAACAAAAAACCACCAAACAAAACCTCTCCAACAAAAATCGAACGCTTGAAAATTGAAAAACGCAAGATGCCAAAAGAGATTCTTCAATGTCTCAGCCATTTACTGAAGAGATCTTTTCTCATTTGGCAGAGACTTTGGCAGGGCTGGTTTTGTCACCAGTCACTCTGTACTTTGTTTAATTATGCAGTACACCAACAGAAATTTTCTTTCTGATTGCATAAATCACAGTGCTTTGACACCAACCTCAATAGGGGCTGCTAGAACAATACAGTGAGTGCTATTGACTCCATCTCTCAAGTCCACAAGGTGTATCATTTAGCCAAGAGTGATAATTAGACACAGAATATACTGAAAACTGTCAATAGGCATGTCAATAGGAGGACTCTTAGCATCTAGCATCCAGTGAATCAATGGTGTTTTTTCAGCTATAAAATCAAGAAAATGATAGCTTTCAAATGAATGGTGGAAAGGAAACACGAGGCTCCTCAGGGAGGAATAAAACAGCTCAATTTTCCTTCACTGAGTGGCTCTCCAACTGCCTCACTCAATGGAAAAGGTCACAGAACATTACAGCAAAATATCTCTGAAACAAGATGTACAACAATGCTGGGACATGACATGAAGTACAAGCACACTACAAAGGCCCGTATATCTCTGACCTGACAGAATTAAAGCATGGGTCAGCAGATGCCAGACAAGACAGGAATTGAAAGACAATGATTGATCTGTGTAGAAGAAAATATGACTGCCTGTCCATATCAAATATGTATGTATGCATGAACGGGATTATATGTTCAGTATGCCCCCTCCCCTCACAACAGTTTTTAAAGCCATAGTCTTTCTTTTTTAAAATTATTTTATGTATATAATTTTCAGCTGAAGTCCAAGGAAGATATAAAGCTAAACCTTTTA
>VWZN01012645.1:100606-115485 GCA_013396955.1 Regulus satrapa | reverse complement strand
TGGTAAGCCCACAGCTCAGAAAACAATACAATCTCTTCCTCCCTGCCCTCCAAGAAATAAAACTGAATCAAATAAAACCAACTCTGTAACTTGGAATCTATTACCTAGAGGTAGCATTTTTTTGTCAGAATAACCTTCAATTTCAAATTTCTCCCACTTCTAAGATTAACTAAAGTCCAGTGCCAAGTCCTTGGTACAAGGAGCCTGAGAATCCAGTATTCTTTATTACTGCTCCTGTTACTTTTTGTTTCTCATACCTTTTTTACGTCAGTAGAAATCAAAATTAAAGATATAGTGTAAACAAGCAGATAACTCAGCATTTTAACCATCTTAAAATCAAATAAAATAAATGTTCCCTCACTTTATTGAATTTCTCAGGTATTCACAATTTTGTCTAAAACCTGGTCATGTCTACACAAAACAGAAATCTGCCTGTTCCCATGGTGTCCTCTGCTTCTCTGTGAGAGATCTGCTGAAAGACACTTTAACAATGCAAAGGCATGTTTCATGACAGCTACCAAAAAAAGCAACAGCAGTTTCAAAAATCAAAGAATGTTCCTTTGGGAAAGCATTATTTGCATGTTCATAATGAATACTTAACTACACATCTGTGCAACCCTTTAAGTTTTTGTGGTAGGAAATGATCTTTTAAGAGGACTTTGCCAACTTCCAGAAAATACTCACCCAACCTTTGCGAGGTTCGATAATAGCAAGCTTATCAGTTAGTTTCCAATACAATTTTAAATAGTTTATAAGAAGCCACGTGAAGAATTACTGACTGAACTCACCAGAGTGTTAGGCAAAACTCCCTTAAAACCAGGGGGTCATTGCTGAACAGAAATTTGATAAGGTGTTACAGTTTATTGCTTATGGTTAATCTGTTAAAAAATAAACATTCAAACTCAGTATTACATGGACTATAATACTTAAATAACAAACATGTTGGCTTCTAAAAAACTTGCAATATTTATATGCCGTTCAATTTATAAAGGAAAAACTGGTTTGAGATCTTGATATGTGCACACAGAAAGATGTCCCAACTCAGTACCTACAGTTAATACCTTTAAAATAGATCCAGAGAAGCTATGGTGTAAGCAAATTTCCACTAATTAATCTGTCACAATTCAAGGATCAATTAATTGAATATTGCTTCAAAATATTAAAATATTGCTTTTAACATGAGCCATCCTACACATTACATAACAAAGTGATACACAAAGTTATCAGTATTTAAAGTTAGCAGCTATTTTTTTTTGCTAAATGTAGCAAGAAAACTACATTTAAAACGCAATGCTATGAAGAGACATATAAACTTATTTTTTAAAATCTAGTTGCAATACAGCTAACATTTATATGAAGACAGTATCAAAGACAATAATGAAACTGAAAACATTTATGAGACACTGCTATGCTTCACATCGACCAAAAGCAGTCTATGCATTTATATGAGATGTGAATATTGTGTAGTACAGTAACTTTAAAGACTCTACTACAGACACAGATTTCACCAGGGGAGGCACTCAATGAGCATTTTGATATTAAGGAAATTGCCTGTCTGACCACTGAGGAGGCAGGAATGGCTCCAATGAGCTGATGGGTCCCTGCTTGACTCCCTACACATCCCACACACAGTCAGAAACAGGTTTCCTCACCGGTTCAACCCCAGGTTTCCCTGTGCAGAATCTCAGAACTCTCATTCCCTCAAGTAATTTATTCAGAGTACAATGACATTGAAATAGCTCCAGCTGGTGCCTCCACTTCTCTCACAGTGCAGGCGTGGGGAGGTCTGGGGTGGGTCCTGGGCCCGGGCCGTGTCCCTGAGTGACCGTCCCCTGCCTTGGGCGCCGCTCCCCGAGCCCTCCTTCATGCAAAGTGCTGGCAGCTCACGGCCTCTTGGTTGGGCTCCCCCCCAGAGCTCAACCTGCAGGTCCCACTGCTCTCCACCCCAAGTGTTTCTCAAACCCACACCTCCTTTCTCCTGGCTACTTGCCTTATTTATTCCTGCAGCCTAGCCAAGGTGCTGTGCAATGCTCTCCTAAAAACACCCTCACCATCTCCATACATTTTGATTTTTTTTTTTCCTTGAACTTCTTTGGTTCTAAGAGAGAGGTTATCCAATAATTTCACTGCTCTAAGCGGTTAATGAAATCTAATAGCTAATGGCAACATACCCACAAAGAACAGCAGTAAACTTGCTATAGAGTTAGGGAATACTGCATAAATCCCACAGCAACTCTAAACAAAATGGTTGAAGACAGTAACAGAATCAAGAACTTATATTTACCAATGATTTTCTTTCTGGAGTAAGGCAGAGAAAAATTTGCAGGAGCAAAACTGGGAAGAAAGGAAACTGTGGAAAAACTGGAATTAATAACCCTAAATATTACCTTTGGTCATGGAGCTCATTGATTTTAGATAAAGGCATACAATCACAGATTCAACAAATAACTGATAAGAGAGAGACGATAGGATTAAAAGCTTGAGCAAAACTTAGGATACTGCCAAGCTATTAGTTAAAGGGACAAATAACTGATAGAGTATAAACAAAGGCTGTGGCATTTAAGGACTTAGGCAATCCAGTAAATAGCAAACTATTGCATTGTCTGCTGGAGATGAAAAAGAAAACTCAGATAAAGTTTGGTATATCAGAAGTCTGTCCATTGTGGGCTTGTAAACAAAGCTAAACCACAGAATAACAAGATTGTTGCTGGTATTTGGGTCAGCAGTTTATTCAGCAGCAGGATCTGCAAGCAAAGTGGGTGCTTCTGACTTGTAACACCATGCACAGTAACAGGACAGAGAACTTATGGATACAATCAACAAGATCAAACTTTGGCCACACGTCCTAAGAGACCCCAAAAAATTAAATTAAGAAGAACATGAAAAAAAACCAAATTTCAACAGTCATTTTGCAGCTACTTATTCAGTACTCTTCAGTGACTCTGAACTGCATCTTAAACACATCAGTTCTGGGGGAAAATAAAATAGAACCACACACCAACAAAAGTATAAATGAAGCAACCTCACAGAATTTATTTTCTTCAGCCAAGTTCACACTGGAAAATCCTGTATTTACTCACTCCTAAGCACTCCAATACATCCAAACTCCATTCCTACCTAGAGAGATGCATATTTCGTTATCCAAGAATGGATACCAGGTAGACAGGAAGTGCATGAAGATACATAAAGTACATTTTCAAATGTACTTTGATACTCAATCAATAAAAGTATGTTTTCAAATGGGTAGGGGACAGGAGGAGGGGGAGGAGAGAACCTTCTTTAGTGTTTATGGTATTTCTCAATCCTGCTGGCTCTAGTCCTGTCTGATGGTGTTGAAGGGTGGCAGCAACAATTCTCATAATGTAAATAAATCTTTTTACAAAAACAGATAAAAAAGCTGAAAAATCACCCATGAGCCCCATGAATGCAGATTTCTCTGAAACAGGTCTTTTGCAGAGTGTCTATGGATACATTAAAGTAGTCTTCACACACAGGGAATGTCATCCAACTGATCCTTCTGGGCCTTTGGGGACAGGGTGGAGGTGGGGAGGTGTACATGTGAGTGCTACTTCACAGGTTTTTGAACATCCACTCCAAAAATAAAAACTAACAGGGGAAAAACAGCAACTAAGTGATGGTTTGAACTATGTCTAGAGTAACCAGTATTTCCTAGCCTCATAAGCAAGAGTTTCTTACTAGTCCAAACTGGTATTCAGGAAGAGATTTCTAAAGCACACCAAATAGCTAGGTATGATGTGCATCTTTTGAAGTTCCCCTCACTCCACAGCTTTTTTCAAATGAGAGGCAGCGACAGGCGCTGAACTTTTACTGCTATTAATAGAATCAGCACATGCTGGGCAACATCACAATACTCAGTAATGTCTGCCCCAGACGAACCTTAAAACAAAAGGAAACCAAAAAAATTGCTACATCAAAAGCAGTGAAATTAAGGCAGAGAAGCTGACAGAGAATGCACTTTACTTTAGTAAAGCCTCAATATATAAGATTTTCCAATATTTGGGAAATTGCATCTATTGTTATTTTTGAAGCAGATAACATAATTAGGATCTCAAGCTTATACTTCTAAACCTCACTGCTGATTTTTGCCTTTCAAATCAAAAGCTTCTGCAAATTTAACTAAATGATATAGCTTCCTCCTAATTCCTTTACTAACAGTATTTCTCTTGCAGCTCATAAAATCTGTTACATGTTCAACTTTTGAATTTAATTTGCATGGTAATTGCAATAACAATAATACTTCATCATTAGGATAATATAGGCTAAGATCCTATGTAATTTTCACTTTTTAATGGAAACTCTGAGACTAAGAACACAGCTAAAATATTATATATTAATGTCAATATAGCTAATACCCCCCAAAATCCCACCAATTTACTTTTCACTGACAATGTTAAAAGAAAATGATTTATGCAGATCAATCACCTAGCTCATCAAGTCATTCACTGACAGCCAGCCTTCATCATTGCTATTTAAAAGGCACTGCTGACAGAAAAGACCGACTCTTTGATTAAGGGCTCTGTCTGGCTAACCTTTTATTTGAAGAATGATTGCTGCTGAGTGACAAATACTTTCCCATTCATTTCAAGGAAAAGATATTGACATTCAAATTCTTGATGTCTACACTGAACAGATGCCACTGTTGGCAAGTGGCTTGATAGCAACAGCAGGTACACTACTACTCTGGGGGGTGAAAAACAGCACCACTGGCTCAAGTTAAAGGCTCTCAACAAGTGAAAGCTACAGATCTCTCAGCCAAATCCTCTCTCTTCAACAGTTATCATCAAAGAACATCTGTTTGTTGTTTCTCCCTAGTCCTCTTCTTGAAAGTGTCCTAGCCTCACCTTGACCCCACTTTCAATTGTATTGGATGTTATTACTAAAAATAAAGAGAACTCAGCAGCAAAGTGACCCTTTGGTTGAGAAGGGCGTCCTCCCTTACACAACATCCCCGAACACCAGTCAGGGAAATCCCAAAGCAAGGGCTGCTGCTTCCGCACTAATGTGATTTCTGTTGACAGTAATGTGAAATGGAAGTTGCATTTGCAGTATCACATACAAAATCAAAGCCAATGTGTTTGTTACTTTAAGCTGATCCCTCTGTCACTTTCTACTTTATTACTTTATAAAAAATAAAAAAGGAGTGAGAGAGGGAAAGAGGAGATGAAAGCTGGCCAAAAGCAGCTGCCTAATAATGGGTAGTGAGTAGTTAATGCTCAAATCCTGTTTTGGACAGAATTTACAACCACAGCTACTCTAGAGAAGAGTCATTAATCTATTTTTCCAAATAAAAAATAGAAATCGAGATAAGGTAAGTAGACCAGGTCACAAATTTCAATGCTAAATATTTTTTTAAAAAACTCTATCACACAATGAAACATTCATTTCTTTACTTGCATGTTTCACAGATCTTAATCAGATTCAGTGCACAGATGCATATCACTTAAAAAAATTCTTTTTGATGCTCCTTCATGAGAGTTCCCCAACTTCTCTACTACAGGCAGTAATGCATAGAGGGATGTTACAATCAAACTCAGTTAATAAATAATATGAACAATTCTCCCTGCCAGAGCAGCATTCCTCCCCAATTTCTTTTTGCCTAGGGTGTGGATTTAGGAATTAATATTCCACTGCAATATATAGCTTAATACTTCCTGATACTAAAACTCAATTTTCTCTTCTGGAATATCATAGAATTTCTGTTTATCATTGTATTAGTCAGTCATATTAAGCCATCCAAAAAATAGGCTCTCCATAGCAATGAACTCTCTTTGGAGTTTTCTAACAAGGTTGCTCTGCCACATAACTTCACACCATTCAGTTATCAAGGCTGGAGAAGGCTACAGAGCCAGCATTACTCCTGAAGAGAAAAGGCATGGCTTGGGGTAGCAATCTTTGCTTTTCCTACTGTCCAAATAATTTGCTTTCCAGCTTCTTCCCAGTTCTGAAACCTATAGCACAAGATCAGTGGCACAGAAACAGAAGCTATTGCTATCGGGAAAAAATGAGAAGGCTTTGCAAATCCAGAGTGCCAACAGCATTACAGGGGCAAAAAGACAAACTCATTTGACTCTCCATGCAAAAAGAAAGGAAAGAAACAGGAGGAAAGACAGAAGTGCACCCCCTCCTGATGTCTGTCAAAGGTGGAGATGGGTATATAATCACAATCATATATGTCATACCATCAAGACTGTATCTGTCATCTAATATTTCATTTTTAGTTGTTTGCTAACTCAGCAAATTTCATGGCTGTGGAAAAGATGTAACTGTGGAAAAGAACAAAACCAGGACACATTAATTTCTAAATGGACTAAATGTTAGCTGTTTGTGGTTTTTAAATAGTTTGTTCTAACTATTAGGAACAACCCAGCAGTAGAAACAAAAAAACCTATACAGGAAAAAAATCTAGCATGAACAAACTGTGGGGCTTTGGTTGAAGATCTGAATCACTCTGCCTTCCTATCCCACATCAGAAAAAATTATGGTGTAAGAATGAATGTACTGGGTCAGAGCAAAAGTCTCTGTAGTCCAGCACCTTTTATCCAAAAGTAGCCAAAAGGTTATGTCCTGGAATGAATATAGGAACAAGCCAAGTCAGTTTGGAGCAAATTGTCAGTAACAAAAACAAACAAACAAACAAACAAAAAAAAAAACCCAATGAAAAACAATCCCCAAAACCCCAAACAAACAAAACTAAACCAAGCCTTGTATTGTTCACATATGCAATAATGGTAAATAAACACAGATTTACAGGCTTTAACTTTATTTAATAAATTACTTGATCATATTCTTCCTCTGGCATTCTTCCATTTTGAATAAACATTAATCTGTGATAGAACTCTAAGGCTGCCACTGTAATCAAAAGAAAAAATGCTTTCAGGTTTTCATAGGCTTCTTCACATGCTCTAGTAGCATCTTTTTTTTTTCCTTAAGCATATTTGAATGAACTGTTTGAATATGTTGACTCTTTCATCTTTACAGCTTTGAAAACTTCATACTTTGTATCTGATCTACAACAAAGCAATAAGGACTGCAGAGGTTGACAGCATGGACATAATTAAATACTACCATCAATGAACTGCCATGTTGAACAATACTGACTTATAATGCACTTCAAGATCAACCATTTACATTTAAAACTATTTCCCTGAGAGGTCTAAAAAAGGAGCAGCTTAGATTTTTTTTATAAGAGATCCACAGAAAAAGAAATCAATTTCTATATTACTCAGTAATGAGTCCTGCTCTTTACCAGATTTGGTTTACATACTGAATACACGTGGAAAAATGTAAGCAATACTTTGTAGATGTCACTTCTTAAAAAAGATCAAGAGAAGAAAATCAAACCTAGTCATTGCATTTACATAACCAGTGAAGTGTAATCACACTTACCTTTTCCAAGATGTACCATACCAAGCAACATAGTAAGAGATTGAAAGACAGAAAATTAACATGGAAACGAGCTAGCAACGAACAGCAATTCATAAAGGAATTCTCAGTATCATAAAAATGCACTAATTATCCTAAATTTTGGAGAAAATATTTTGACACAAAAAGCTTGCAATGTGGATCAAAAATAGCATTAACCTCTTTCGTAGTAGCATCTATGTTAGGCCAATGTTATGTAGAATATGTAGAAATACACATAACATACAGAAATACAGAGAAGAGAGATTTTTAACAAAGCAGAATTACAGCTATTACAGCAGTTTGTGGATAAATTATTAGGTTTATTACTCCTAAAGTACTTTGAATAGAAGTGTTCCAGCTGTTACATCTGATCACCAGCATACTGCCAATTTTCTCTGCCAGATAGTCCTTTTATGCATTGGGGAACTTGTTGCAATTAGGAGATTTTCTCATTTCTTTATAATTCTGTGACTTACAAGGGTGTCTTAAAAATTCAATTGCATCAACCATATTAATTTCCCCTTTTTTTTTTTTTCAAATTTTCAGCCTATGAAACAGAATGGAACCACCAAATCTATTCCCAATGAGAAACCCAGGTTTACACTATTCTAGAGATGCTTGCTGCGTCACTCTGTAGCTGCTGGTACATCTGACAGCCAATGGCAACAGTAAACCTTACAGCATATTTGTTGAAAATCTTTTTAATGAGATGCTTTATGCTACAGTAATCCCTCACTACCTTCAGAAAAATATTTAAAATTGCAGGCTATTTTACAACAGCCTTATGTTACAAAAACCAATATGTTATGGGGGTTTTTTTCTCAAAATTGTTCAATTTCTAAGAAAAAAAAAAATTAAAATCTAAGGCCAGAAAACAGTATATCTTGACTAGTGAAGAAGCACTAATCTGACAATATTCAAAAAGTTCTCATCAGTAAGATAAACATACTCAATTGCAAAACTGTGTCTTCATTACATTTACTTCTTCCACTCCACAGTATCTCAAAAATTATTACTTATTTCAAAAGGAATGGAAAAATTTTGTCTACTTCTAGAAGATGCAGCAACACTACAGCTAGCAGAGTGCATGCAATAGTAGAGTAGCACACATGGGGGATGAAATGGGAGACTCAGGAAATGAAAAGTGACTGTAAGGAAAGTGCTTAAGTAGGTATGATTTATGTATTTGCTCAGGGTACTTAATCAAAACACCCATGGGTTGTTGATAGCTTTTTTGAAGAATGACATATTCTAAAAGTGATTACTCAGAATATGGCTTAAAAGACAGCACACAAAAACAAAGCTGTCCTCCAATGCCCACCTAAACAGACTTCTAAGAAAAGAATTCACCCACCTAATCATGAGGGTAACTTCCTTCAGAAAACACTGGCTTTCCCTAAGAGTTTCCCTTCCCAGGGCTAATCAAGCCCAATCTTGTTTAGTTTGTACTATCTGACAAGATACCTCAATACCACACAAGGTGGTCTAGCAGATAAATTTAGGGCCCAGCCTAGAGCAACTCTGAGCTCCATTCCCACGGAGAAGATCAGGGAACATTCCTCAAACAAGAAGTGTTTCGGCATGCAGACAATAAATGCCATTTCATGGACCTCTCCTACTGATTAAAATGTGACCTTCACAAGAGTGTGTATTTTCCTCAGTTTCACAACTCTGGACAATTTGGAAAATACCCCATACATATATCCACAAATAGACTTAATTGCTGAATCAATTCAGGACCAGCACTACCTTCTTTCCTCCACATTCACCCATCCCACTAAGTCCCTGACATAAAAATGGCATCTACACAGCAGCCCTTGAGCACCTCTTCAACATCACAAGAGGGATCATCTGACCACCAACCAGCTGCCCCAGTATGCACACAACCACTGCTATGCTACATTGCACATATAGAAACCCATAAATAAAGTGAGCTCGGTCAAAGAAAAATCTCCCTCAAGTTCATCAGGCTAAAAAGGATTCTTTGTTTTAGCCACTAGTGAGTTATGATGAGCAATCAAAAATTACTGTATTGCAACACATTCTTTCATCAAGAAAGAACTTCATTCCCTAAACAAAACTCAGCTTAAATTAATTAAATAATTATTTTCTCATTTTTCGCATTGCACCTTTAAGAAAAAAAACATACACCTGTCTGAGCTTCCAAGGAAATCCACTATTCCACATATAAAAATTTTGCTGAGATATACATGTTCTGTTCAGAAGTCTCAGCTTTAAAAAAAAAATTTAAAAATCTAAATTTGAGATATTATTGAACTTTAATCCACAAGTAAAGAATTAGAGCAGGTAATATTTCAAATACATCCACACCCTCAAATTACCATAGAAGAGGAAAGAAGGTGAGACATCTAACCAGGGAGTAAGTCCACAAACTGAGTGCAACTCTTCCTGACACTTAGTTTCTCTCCAGCCACAAGGAGAGAAACTAAGGCCTGAGAAAATCTAGCATGAGATGGTTTTTAAAACAGCTTCTTTGCCATTATGATAGACCAGACTGCCAGTAACTCAAAACAGTGAACTAAAATAATAGGTACATCATGAAGGCTCAGCAAATTCTTACAACTTTGGTCTCAGAAGAGACTTCCTATAACCAAAGTAAAAGAAAAAAAACCTGTAATTGGTAGTGGTAGGCCACTCAGAGACTGTAGAAAGAAGCCAATGCTGAATAACCTGATGAAGTTTTTAGCATAGTTCGATGAAGAATCTTCTGAAAGATGCTGCTTTTCAGCTCTTTAATGTCAATATTAAAAACAAAGAAAATGTGTTACCGTCTACGTTAGGATACATCCCTAGTTCAGAGTATTAGAAATTGAATGGATAATGATCCATTATACCAACTGGTTGTACAGTCCAGTAAATTACATGATCAATAATGCATATACTGCTTATCTATATCTTTTAAGAGCTTCTAATAATTTATTAGTGCTTTATCTAATATATCCAGTATTTAATCTTTTGATGCTAATAAAACAAATGGTACTGATGATTTTGTGTCTTGCCTTCTAGTCTTGGGTTTCACGAGTTGCCATAATTGGAAGTGTTGCTTTACACTAATTGAAATATGACTTTTAAAGCTTTCCAGGAGGATGTTGGTTTTTGTCTCTTTGTGAAATGGACATTATCTAAATATGTCTCTGGCTAATCATCTAAACCAGTTGTTGATACTTAAAACTGTGTTTGCATATTTCTAATCTCTGCCCTAGCAGTGGTGTTCCCACTCAAGAATGCAACCCCCTGCCATGCACATTGGTTTTGAATGCAGGTAGATCTGATATGGGATTCAGGGGAAAGCATGAGCTTAACAAGACTGCTCAGACAGGGCTGATGAAGGTGATAGGGAAAACAATATGATCAAAGAATTCTGCAGACAGGCTCTTGTTGTATGTTTTGGCCTGCTATGGCAACCTCCTGCTCTGCACGAAGATTTTTATAATGATAAGGAATTGTAGATTGT
Organism: Regulus satrapa; assembly: GCA_013396955.1. Taxonomy (NCBI): domain Eukaryota; kingdom Metazoa; phylum Chordata; class Aves; order Passeriformes; family Regulidae; genus Regulus; species Regulus satrapa. The sequence continues at coordinate 104,585 of VWZN01012645.1, read as the reverse complement.
TGAGGTTAAATATTAGCATGAAAAATATTAAAATTTGCAATTTATTATCTAGTTGATGAAGTTGAAAAACAATAAGTTAGGAGAGCTTGCAAAGCTTGCTTTTTAATTTTCTGCAGTTTTATCTGCTGTCCTGATAAAAGTTATAAAATACACTTTGCATTTATTTGTATGTAAGTTCCTTTGATAAACCAGTGTCCTCTGGTGGCAAATTTACCTATTGAAAGTGTATGAGAAAACCATATGAATTAACATACAGGCCTAGAATGCATGAGTAAGTTATGGTAGCCTCTCTTCAAAGTTCTAGGAAGGAAGTGAGCAATGCAACTTAAGCAGTCACTGGGTTAATGGCACTTTTTAGCTTTTCATCACAGCTGCTGCTGCTGTTCCTCATGGATTGTGGTGCTCTAATTACTAATACTTGTTTTCCTGTGTAGGATGTGAAACTCTATCCCTTTGCAGTTTGTTGTAGTTGCATCAGGAGGGTCTCAGTGCCTTTGCTGTGACTGGAAAACAAAACTATTTTGTAAGAAATCCACATAAAACAATATCATTTAGAGCAACAACACTTTTTTTTTTCTTCTGGTGTCTGATCCTCTTTTCGTATGTTTTTGTGCCTTAGGCAGTGTCTCTTGAATCAGGAAAGGTACAGATCAGATTTTGCATCTTTTTAAAGCCTTGTCATGCTAAGAGATGACAGATTCCCCTGAGAATGAAATTTCAAGACTGCTGCCCCATTCTTACAGAAGGGGATAATCTAGAGCCATCAGTCCTGCTGTCTGCCTGTGTCCACTCCAGCCCTCTCATGATCTCATGCAGCTGCAGCATCTGGAGATCTCCCAGCACCACGGTTCATAGCTACTCACTCGCATCTTTCCCAAAGATCTGTTCTCGCAACCCCAGTGTTATGGTAGAGGATTTATTCGGATTGTGTCTTATATATTATATAAGAAATGGGCAGAAATGGATTAAAATAATGAGTTTGATGGATACAAAGGTGTCTGCTGCTGTGAGGACTTTAAAGTAGGTTCTGCACCGAGTTATTACAGGGTAGCATGTGAAGCTGGGTCCCCCAGTTACATACTTGGTTGCAGATGGTGACTTCTGCGGTTGCTAATGTTTGGTTTAATGCCTCAGTATTACTGCCTCTCTAACAGCTACTGGCTCTTTTGATTCATGCTGATTTTAAGAAATATTTGAGATAAAATTGGCGTGCCATTGTATATTGTTAATTTAAGCTGGTGTTGGGGCTGAAATGTTAGCGTGGCGTTTTTGAGTATGACTTCTTTTGAACTTCCAATATATTTATATTTTATTTTTAAATGAACTTAAGCTTCTTAAATTAATTCCAAAGCCAAATGCCATCAAGTCTCATCACCAGTCACTTAGACTCCTAATTAACTTATACTCCACAGACCCATTTCTTTGCTTATATTTCTTTCAAGTTTCTCTAATGTGCTGTGAGTTACACTGGAAGGAACAATAAGATTTAAAGGAAGAATTAATTTAGAAAGTTGGGAATAGAACAGATAAGGGAAAATGAGAAAAAGCAGCTTAGTATTTTGTCTTGTAAATGGCCTTGCTCTGGTAGACCCAAGAACCCATTTATTCAAAGAAAGGAGGAGTGTTAATGAAATAGATCATGAGCATAGCTATTACGGTAATGAATTTTAACACTCACTTTGTTATATGATATTTTATTTATGAGCTTCTTGATTATTCAGATAAAGACAAGAAGTTTATAGCAGTAGATTATGTCTTGTTTTCATAAACATATTCAGTAGTTTAATAAACATAATTTATTTTTTCTCCTTAAAAATCAGCAAAATTTATGAGAGATTATCTTAGGGTTAATGAAGTCTAACATTAAGGAAATATTACCCTATAATACTGGAGCCTTCAGTGCTAGAGTTGTAATTGCTTAATGCTTTTTTCTACAGGCTATTTTTATATAGTACATGCTTTGTGCCATTAATCCTATTTTAACATGTTACTCTTAAGCCAATTCATTGGAAAATATACATCAATGTTTATATTTTTCACTCACTGCCTTCATTAGAAGATATAATACAATTTTGATAAAAGAGTTTTATAGGAAGTGTAGCATGTATCTTTTCAAATGCATTGTTATATTGGAAGATTACTATCCTGTCTTTAAAAATACTGGAATATCTAGGAATTCCTGTAGTGAAATTTTTTTGAGATCCTGTCAGTAATCATTTACAAATTTACACTTACAATGTAATCTACAGGAGAAAAAAATTCCCAAGCGTAAATACTTGGATGTTAGTGTGTGACTCTTGCTAATTAGCAACTTCAAAATGTAGGATTGAAAGCTTATACAGAAATTAGAGCACTCCACAGATGCATTTCTTTAAAGAACTCTCCCAAGGAAAAAGGGCAACATATTTATTTATTTCACATAATAAAAATACTTGTTGTGAAGAGCTCAACCACTGAAAAGAGTTAATACATTAGCATTTTTTCTATGTAAAAAGTATATTTTAATTTGTAAGAACAAAACAGCATATGCAACATACTGACTAATCCTACTCCATGTGTTAGCATGGCAGAATTGTTTGTGGAGTTGTATCACTGATGCGTTACATGAATTGCAGTTATTACATATGACTCAGAGCAACAATTTAGGGCGATCTGAGCAGATAGTTCATCCTCTGGTTTTTAAATAGATACATTTTTCAGGCTACGAATATGATGAAAAGTATATTTTACAATTTGAATCAGTTATGAAGGTAAATATTAAGTTAGTATATTTCGATAAATTATGTCAGTGTCCACTGAATGACAATTTAATTTGCTCTGACTGGTAACCTTGTTCTTTCATGCCTTGTGTGGCATGTTAGGGAGAAGGTACACAAAGGAATAGTGGGAAGTTGGGAAGCAACTGGCAGGTAGGTTTGCATTTTTTCAGGTTAATTCACTTGATGAAAAGCTGCTGTATGTGATGTGTCATATATCAAAGGCAGGGCATCAGTAATCTTTGCTCAAGGGCACGGGTAACAGACAGAAAGACATGTGAATGAGATGGAAAAAAGCAACTCATCCTTTTCTGCTAACACCACGAAGGAGATAAAGGAAGATTTATGAGTCATCTTGGACCACATACCAGCCAGAAGCATACAGTATTTTTCACATGTTCCCAAAATTGGTGGTAGAAGGTAATCAGACTGTCACGATGTCCATCAGGTACTTTAAGAAGAAATTGGGTCCTTTGGGCTTTTGATTGCATAGTCAGCTTTTTCTCTATGCTGTAGTAGTTGTATTTTTTTTCTGATTCTAAGACAAGTAATTTTTAAGTAAAAGAATGCTACCTCTCCTTTTAAATGTTTTTAGTTGTTTGCATCACTAATGTCAACCAAAATAGTAACAAGTCAACGATCTGCTATGGGCTGATGCTTTGCTTTAGCTTCAGATTTTGAGGTAACCTGTTTCACAGAACCATACCTTGTGGAGATTTCCCAGTGTGCAAAAATAAATCCAAAAGTAGTTATAGCTAATAGGAGGAAAATATTTTTTAGACTGAGAAAGTTGGAAAGTCATCTAATGCTTTCACATAAGGCTGAATATTGATGTGTGGTGTTTTTTTAATAATTAGCATATTCTAAAAAGGGAAATGAGAAAACCAGCATGGATGGTAAACTTTATTGTATTTTATTATGTCACAACAAAGGATGTCACTGAGATATTTAATACTTGGCTATGAGAACCATCTGTTATCAGGACCTGACAGCTAAAAATACAATTTTGTTTAAAATTATTGCGAACGCCTTCCTGGGCAAAGATCCTGTACATTACATAGGTCTGAGCCAATCAGCTGGATTATTTTTGCAGAGGAGCAAAGGGGCAATGGGATTGACCTGACAAGCCAAGACTTTGCATATGTCAATTTTAAAATGATTATATTAATTTGTGGTTTTGTAACATTTCATTTTTTCCTAATGACTTTTCTGTGTTCCTATGT
>VWZN01012645.1:67333-100472 GCA_013396955.1 Regulus satrapa | reverse complement strand
AATTTGTAATTTCTGAGTAACTGTTAGTGTTCTTGTCATCATTCATGTAGCTCACGTTTCAATTTGAAGTACCTTGCGTCATTTCAGCTATTTATCCACTTCCCACGGTTTGGTGGATGCTGTGGGCTCCTGCAGGAGCTGTTTGCTCGGGTGGAGCTCACCCCCTGCCTTTCCCACTGGACTGGGTGCTCCTGGGGGTGCCCATAGCCTTTCCTGTCTGCCTGCCCTGCGCCCAGAGGGTGGGAGCTGAGCAGAGCTCGAAGCCTTTCAATGGACAGAGCTTTCTCCGGTCTAGCAGCTGACCTCTGGGACAACTGCCAACCCTTTCTGCTCTCCTGCAGTTTGAACACAGCCTTCCCAGAACTGCAGCTGTTCTTGATGCTCTGGGTCAATAGTTAACTCCTCAGAGGTAGATGTTAATAGAAACAAGCAGACAAACTTTGAACATTACTGTAAAACATGACTGCTCCCTAATTAGTGATGTTGGAGGTGTGTTTTCTAGACAAAATTAGATAGTCAACACACTTTTACATGCTTTAATCTCATAAATGTTAATTTAGGCTTAGAACAGTAACTTCTGGAAAGCTGGAATTCTCTTAATGGTTTCCCTTCAGCTTCTTGAGTCAGTTTTTGTCCTTGTCTGGTCCCACAGTCATGCTAGGCATGGTAGTCAATTCTGACAAAAAGTTCATCTGTGTTTTGGATTTTCTTCCCTTCATTTTCAAAATGAAGAAAAACCCTTTTAAGTTTGTCCTTTCTTAAATCATGCCACTTCATTTGGTTGATGAAGTGTGGGACTATTTCCTCTTTATGGCATTGCGGGAAAGGAGGTGGGTCTACGCTCTATCCAGCTCAATCCATCTCTCTTGTTATCCCTTTTGTTTTGTCACTGTTCAACTTGAGAATAAGTAAACACATATATTTCCAGCTTCTTTTAAAGGAAACACTTTACTGCTTTTTTTCATCTTTCCTCTCTTGTTGTTGTGCCAGAAATCAAAAATGGAATGTCTATTGCAACGTTATGGTATGTTGGTGATTCTGTATAAGATATGCATAAAGCAAGGAAAAAATAATTTAGAGCAACTGTTTCTGAGGAGCTCGGAGCAAGAATTGCATGTAAACAAACTTGCAGTAGAGAAACAGAGAGAGCCAAGGCACTTTCATAGTCAACAGCACTTGACTCACAATCATACTTGCGATTCTCCTTGTTGTTCTCCCATTGACTAATATAATATTTCCATGACCCTTCTCCAAAGCACTTCAGCTGTATGTGCCCTGAAATCTATGGAATGGGGAGCTCTGGTTCTTAATAGTCAACAATATCTTCAGAGACTCGAGCATAAATTATTTACCGGCTTCAGGTTCTGAATTGGTCAGTGGTATTTATTCACAGTTAAGGGACTCAAATATCTTCCTCGTGGTCTTCGAAATAATGTTTTCAGGAAATGCCAATGTTTCTCTTACTGATGTGCAAGGTGTTTTCTCCTGCTGGTTTGGTTTGATCTTTTGGAGAGGTTTTTTTGCCAATCACATCTCCAGGAACAGCCCAGAGCTAAATACGGAGTCTTCATCTGAACGCAAATCCTGCATGGACAGTGCTGGTCTGAATGCTTTGAAATAGGAGGAGGCTAATCACTGTGCTGAGATCTCACCAAGGACCACAGCATTCAATTGTTTCTTTACTGAAAACCGTTCAGGAACAGCGAGCACCACTTGCAACACAAGGAGCAATGACTTAAATAATACATCTTTGCATGCAAGTAATATTCATCACAGGTGTAGTAGGCAGGCTTGAATTTCAGTTGGTCAAGAGTTCTACAGGGGAAGAAAAAAAGAGAACTGAGCTGTCAGTGTCAAATGATGATGACATGATGAATGAGCTAACCTACAAGACTTGGCTGTACTTCTCATTGGACACACAAAGCAAACAAAAAAAGAAAAAACATCAAAGGGAATGCTTGCATTAAAAATATAACCCTAAAAAGATTTCTGATCGCTCATGATGTGTAATAAGTCATCTGTCTGTCTTAATAAAGAGAAGTCATTATTTACTAGTGAACTTATACCAGTAGCTGTGACAAGCAAAACCAAAAAAGCCCATAAAAATATAAAATAGCTGTTCTATGCAGTTAGGCTAAAAGAGAACACATTCAATGTCTTTTAGATGAAAAAGCACTTAGGCTTACTATCTGTTCAAAGACAAGCTCCATTACGTGTTTGGAGCTGAAACAAACTGCAAGAAGTTTTCCTCATGCCCAGCTTTTACAGGAAAAATAGAACACATGTTTTTTTAAAGCATGAAGTCATAGGAACTTGTTTAATGCTCTGGATTGATACCTGTGGGTATTATAATTAATGTGGCCTTTCAGATAAATGTACTGATGTTCCAACAATGCATCATCCTTGGATACTGTAACTTAAAGTCTCATCTAAATATATCAGGGACTCCCATCCAGGTTTCCTGTATCCATTGTCCATGTCACCTGTTTGCTTAAGTAATTCAATCTTCATGCAGGTGATGCAGTGAAGTGTCATGGAACCAAGAAGGAAGATATCACTAAACTCCTTTGCTGTATTATTTTTCCATGACAATAAACACACAGATTTAATCACTATTAGAACAATCCTTACAAAACTAAAGCATTGGACATATTTCTAGGCAACACTACTAAAACTACACTTGCAATGTCTTTAACACAGGATTTACTTATCAATATTTTTAGAGTTGTAGTATTAGTCAGAAAAAATAAAAACCTTCATTTAATTAAGGTATTTAAAACCTTATTTGTGTTTCGTGTTTTAACATTTGTGAAATAAACTTAGATACTATGATTAGCATGTCCAATAACTCCTCTAACTAAGTAAGATATAGAGTGCTTTTCAAATTATGAAATGTATCTAATATGAATAAACACGGAGATTAGATGGCTTTTTCCCTGAAAAACAAGGTATGACAAAATGCAAAGAAGATTTATAAAAATTTTGTTTCAACTTTCAAATCCGTGAATAATAATAAGAAGAACAGAATCTTCAACTGCCACTATTAACTTGCAGTTAAGTAAGAAAAATAATCACAAATCAACTATGATTTATTTTTAGTTAATTTTACTTGACATGCATTTGAACCTACACCTGTTATTTTTTTTCCATACAAGGTTATCAGCAAATTTTAATATCCTTTTTCTGATAAAATTAATGCTGTATATGTTAGGAATATTGCAATACTCTAATTTGCAGAATGTGTACAGTCAGTTTCCTCCTAGTCACAAAGCAAAGCTTAAAAGAAGCCTATAAGAGTGAAGCTGGTCTGATAAAAGTATAAAATAACATTCAAAGCAGATATCTAATCAAGCAACTGAACCATTGCTCTAAATTTATGTATTAAATCTTAAAAATTATTAAGTCTGAAATAATAAGCAAATGGGTATATTATCTGGTGAAAAATCCTGCTGAACAGTTACATTATGTACTAGTTCATCTCTCACATGAAAAATTTTTCTCAGGTGATTCCAAAAATTGTTACCAAACACAAAATCTATATTTTCTGGGAATTCTGAAGGTTTGATTAAGCTTTGGGAAAAGCAGAGTAGGTTACTTTATGTATTCAAAATTGAGTCAAGTAATACCACAACTAAATCTATTTCACAAAACCAGAAAACTTATTTTAATTAACCAAAATTTTCATCTTAATAGTGATTTTAGCCTCTTAATTGAATTACTTTTTTCTGAAGTCACTTTATTGCTAATAAATGAAAAACATGAAAAACTAAATTGCATAATAAAGCATGAAAGGCATACAGTTATGAGCTACTGGGCCCCTGAAAGAGGCACATAGTATTTTATGTTCAATGAAAAAATTAAGAGCAATAAGGAAAAAAAAAATTCTTCAAACAATTAATAACTGCATTTAGAAGTGAATTTTTAAAACAGTACTATTTCTCAAGAAATGAGAAAACTGTAAATCAGTTGCACTAGCAAGCACAACAATCTTTACCATAGTGATTTATAAAATAATTAAAACAGTTATTGGAAATATATCTTATTTAATTTAGGCCCTTGCAAATTTGACAATTACATAACTAAAATAACCAGCTGATTCTAGCAGCTACAAATGCCTCAAATGATTTTACTGTCAACACTGTTTAACAACTCACTAAATGCTAACAAAAGTAACTTTAACTAAGAAAGGAAAACAAAAAACCCACTTTAGAAATTTCATGGAAAATACATAAACCAATTAGTATTCACTTGCATTGAAGTGCAAAGGAAACAATTTTCTTATAAACCTAAATTCCATCTCATGTCATGAACAGGTATTTGTGCTGGACGCATTCAATGCTCCCAGGCCCAGGGTGATTCCTGGGGTGTCCTCTGCAGGGCCAGGAGCTGGATTCCATGATCCCCGTGTGTCCCTACAACTCAGCACATCTTCTGATTCCATGAAATAAGTGCAGCAAGCTTGAGCTGAGAACACAAGCTTGTTTGTGTTCACATGCATTAGACCTGAGCTGAACTCCAAAGCTGAAAGGAGCAACCACACAGTGAGGATATTTTTTCCTCCATGGGACAAGCAGGGAAAGGAACAGGCAGCACATGGCTCAAAACACTGACATGGAGCGCTGATTTGTCTCACCTCAAAACAGCAGCAAAAATAAAATTAAGGGAAAACCCAAACACATTTAGAAGCAGCTGAAGAAACCTGGTTATTCTCCACAGCCTATTCACCTAGATGAGCTCGGCCTGGCACTTTGAAACAACTGTTTTATCAGGGGGTTCCCTAGGTTCCTTGTCATGGGCTGTCTCTTTTGACTGTCCTCTCTCATGATTCTTTTAAAAGGGCTTCTAAAGACGAATGTCTTTAGGAGTAGCATTACTTCTGCCTACTGGAGTTTAGAAGTAAAATGGGAAGCAGGTCACCAGAGCAAGCGCATAAGGGAGCAAACACAGAGGAAAGTTGTCGTGGTTTTGGACGACAGGTATCTGCTAAAGTCTCTCTTGGAAAAAATAGAGATTGCAAAAAAACCAAACCTCCCTCCCTCCGGATTATTTTGATTTCAAAATTAATGGGCTTTCAGGCAGAGGTATGGGAAGAAGGAATAATTGTTCTTTACTACTAAGTTATCACGGCAAACAAACACACAGCAACAGTAGCAGTGAGATAACCAACAGGGCTAGGGTTCTCCCCTCCAGTATAGTTACAGTCACAGCTGGCAGGGAGCGCTGGTGGGTAGAAGACACCAGGCGATGGCGGCGCGGGCCCAGACCGGGAGCGATGGAGTTCCCAAAGCTGGGCAAGGTGTACCAGGTGTCTGTGGTGCTGGCTGGAGAGCAGATAGGTGTCCAAACAGGGCTGTGGTCCGGAGTGTCGAAAAACAGGGGAAAACCCCGGATGAGTGCTGGAGAAGCGATGGGATGCAGCAGCCACGGCAGCTCCAAGCGAGGCAGAGAGAGCTCTGGTCCCAAGTTCCCAGGCCAAAAAACCCGAGAGCGAGAGACCGCCCCAAAAACCACAGTCCACGTTTCTCCGAGAAACACCCCCTCTCCCCTCCCATCTGCCAAGTGAGTCACCATGTTCTCCCCTATGTTTTGTCTGCCTTGGCCCAGACTCTTTGTTTTTTTTCTTAAGTACCCACATTAGCGCTCCTAGGAGAACAATGGTTAAAAAATTCTACAGATAAGATAGAACAAGAAACCAACCCCCAACAAAAGTAAAATTCTGTTGTTCTTAAACTCCAGCTAGCAGCCAAGCCCCGCACAGCCACTCGCTCACTCCCACACCAGTGGAACGGGGAGAGAACTGGAAGGGGAAAAGCCAGAAACCTCACGGGCTGAGATAAAGACAGGTGAGCAGGGAAAGCAAAAGTCATGCATGTATTTGCCTTGAGGTTAAAGCAGGCATAGTCATTTCCAGTTTTCAGCCTAAGCACTACTCCAGTAGTCGTCTATGCTGTTTAACAGTTCCCACATTTTAACCAAGAGTGTTGGTGTTTCTGTGATGTTGGGTTTTGCTCCTAACTCCTCCTTTGCATAGACACCCCCATGATATGTGCATCTGCAGATGACACTTTGAGGAACCTTTCCTGATGGGATGAATAGATTTTACAGCAGCAAAAACATTACTGCAAGTAAGATTCTTCATTTTTATACACTACTGTGTATTTTTTATGATTCGTGTCTAAGATCCTGTTAAATATTTAAACAACAATACAATATCAGTAAGCAAACTCTTTAAATCAGGCATCCACTATACTGTATAGTGGGAACAGATGTGCTCTTATTAAAGCTATATTGTAACTCAACAATAATTTGTCATATTTGACATATTGTTAGATTATGTGCACCTGCCAGAACTGTAGTAGCAATTACAAATGATATATATACCACTTTTATTTTAAATACCTAAACAACTTATGTAGACGTGAATACGATGTATGGAAAAATTGTAATTTCCTAAATGTCATCACCAAACAACACCTAATGTCTCACAATTTTTTTTTATGTATATTTTATTATAGCGCCCAACTGTTTCAACACTCCAGTGGCTGGACTTTAATGTGGTTCAAGCAGCCCCAAGTAACATCACCAAATGTTTAACATCTGTGAAAATTGGACCAACAAATGCTCATATTTTCAGGAGGTCATGCTGGCCAGCTTTCATTAACAATTACTTTAAACTTCAGTTTTCTTTATAGCTTTTTAATTCAGGAAGGACCTGTAAAGTTCACCTTACTTAAACTGTTAAGTTTATTCCAAACTTATATCATATTAATCCTCAGAATATTTATTAACTTCTGAAAGTTTATTTTTGTTCCCCAAAAATTTGCATCTTGTTTAGTTCACCCATTACTTTAACACAGGGAAACAAAACTTCTGATTAGGTCTTAAGAGTTCAGCATATTTTCAGAGCAGGGTCAGTATCTCCCAGCTTTTACTTCCTTTTACATTTTTTTTCCTTCTTCCCCCCAAATAATCTAAAATTTTCCCACCATATTTATAATTTACTTGCAAAATTCCTTATTGCCATGGATATAGGGTAATTTTATAATCATGAACTATTGTATCTTGAAAACTCTTATCACCTTCATACCTGTAGCATATGGCAAAACTTTAAATTTGTCATAGGCTTTTAAACTAAAGATTTTCACTGTAGGGTTGGACACCTCAGTGGGAACCTGGAGAGCAGAACTCCATGGGACCCCAGGATGTTGGGATTCTAGGGTTTGGATTTTGGTGCAGGTTCAGCCCTGTAAGGTGTATGACTACCTAATCCTTAAATGAGCATAACAAATTCTTAAATGTGCATAGCTCATGGGAAAAAGGAAAGAAAGGATCTGCATGAAATAGTACAAATATAGGAGAGCACGGTTAAAGGGGAAAGATACAGACTCTCCTTTGAAGACCAAAAAACCTCAGTAATTTGAAAACAGATGAGAGGAGACACCACCAAATCTCAGCATTGCCTAGATTATCCCTACAAAATTAATTATTATCAATTAACCCTATAAAAATAATTTTTTTTTTCCCTCATCACATAAATGCTATATTTCCTGCTGTAGCCTTTTTGAAGGAAATAGAGAAAATAACCTGTAGGAGACCTGCTCTTAATGCTTTTTTTACAGGTCTTCGTAATATTGTCATCTCATTCCTTTCTCCAGCAGGAATCCTTGGTTTTCTCTGTATTATTAGTCTCCATATTTCACTAAGTACCATTTATAATAGCATGTTGCTATACACTTCTGTTTCAGAGTACGAGAGAGGAAGCTTTGATAAGGATAGGTGAGAACTAATCCCTCTTTGCCATGCCTACAGGTTATACAGAGATCCCACTCTCGAGATTCGGCAGTGCCACAGCCACACTCCCTGACCCAGTAAGAGCTTTGATCTTCAAGGAGAATTCAACCACCCAGTGATGCCAGGGAGCCTCAGCCACAATAACAGGCCCTTGTAAGACTCAGCTTTGCTTTAGGACTTAAGAGCCCCACATCCAAACTGGGATCAACCTTTAACATGCAGCTTGTTACAGTGGCTTCTTTAGTGTCTCTCCCTTCTGTTATTAATAAAGAGTCCTGGTGCACAATCACTGGAAAGGAATGTGAATACAAAACTCATTCTAAAGAGGACGAAGGTATTTCATTTTATTTTGGAAATGTTTGCATTATGCACAAGTTTCCATGGAGAGTTTTATAGACTGAAATGATTTACCATTAAGGTGCATATCGATTATAATCTCCAGTTATTTAAAAGAAGACCTGTTTACCTCACTGCACTTAATAAACTGTGACATGTTTCAGCTTAACAGTGACACAGGTAAACAAAAGTTACTGATCTACTCGGTGAGTTATAAAACTTGTAACACACTGTAAACAGCTCTGTCATTTTATTTAGCATATTGCATTGCATGAGCTGCTTTATTTACCTAGTGGTAAATCTTTATGTATCAAAAATGCTACAGAAGGCACAACAAATAAATTACAAACAGACACTAACATCTGACTAGTTAATCAAACAAATAGGACATATAACAAAGAAAAAAGCTATAAATATTGACAACAAGCTGCTTCAGTCACAAAAACATTCAATACTTCAGTTCTCAAGTGTGAGTTTTATATCAGTCCCCTGGAAACAGTTTGTATCCTCCAATAAATTTTTACAGTTGATTCACCTGCCTGATACCCTTCAGCCATTTCCTTCAGAAGCTGTCAAACCCGCCAACAATAATATATGGCCCGACCAACAAGAACAGCTGTAGCCATTCTCTCTGCTGGTTCCTGCACCCTGTTCTGCATAAAATAATACATCAAGATTAATTGATTTCCCATCAGTCTCACAGAACAGAAAATTAATTTTCATGTAGCTATTTTCCCCAGCATATGAATTTTGAACATGGCAAGTAATTTAAGTTTTTAATTATTCATAAGTAGGAGAAGAAGAAAAAAAGAGAAAAAAAAAATCACAACACAAGATAAAGTGAGCCCCTGAAAGCCCCAAGGCCGTGGCCTGGACCTTGATTTGTGCTGAGACAACAATAGCATTCACTAATGCCTATATAAATAATATATGTATTAACATAGATCTTTGTACAACACCAATTTCTCTCACTCTGACCCAAGACTACCAGGTCATACAGCAGCAGTTTGTCACAGACTGTACATGTGACATGCTACAAGGCAAACATATAACGCGCCAGCCATGCTGGATTGACCCCGATTGCCTCCAGAGCACAAACACACCTAGAACATAATGGGAAGGTAATGGTCAGCCTCTGAGGGGAGTAAAACTTGCTAATCAGCAGGGTGTCATATCTCAGCAAACCTTCTTTTTGCAGGTGACATTGAATTGTGCAAGGAAAAATGCTAATGGAAAAATAAACAGAATAATCTGTCTTGCTCAAGTTAAATCTTTTCCAGATGACTGCTAACGCCTCAAAGAAAAACACAGGCCACTCTAAAGATAGTAAGATGTCATAAAGAAGGCACACTTAAGAAAACCTCATTAGCTAAGGTTCAAATTTCTATAAACAGACCTTGTCACAAGTTGAAGAACAGAATTTGTAATCGTGAGCAGAGGCCAGAACTGTACAGGTAAATATCCATAACTAAAAGCACCCATTATAATAATTTGCAATGAACTACAAACCACTCATTATCTATTTCATGCAATGAATAATCAATATGTCTCAGACTGGATTTTTTTTCTTTTTAGGGGGGAAGAAAAAGCAAACAACCAAACTTCCACTGTGCAATGCTCACACATGTCTAGGGGTTAAGGGAAAATTGCAGCATGAAAACATACTCATAAATTCAAAAGGAGTATGCAAATGCCAAAGGCATCTCACTGAAAATACTAAACCACAGGTCTGCTTTTGAGTGTTCCTTCTATCCTTGAAAACTTCTGGGAAGCTTCATTTTATTCTTTCAACCTTGTTGAAAAACCCAAAACTTTGACAAGGTGTGCCACAAAGTTACTCCAGAGGAAAGATGATATTGCTAGATAAACTCACAAGGGTGAAAATCTCAATCTTCTCAACATATCAACAATAAACCTGTGGTTTAGATGGAAAATAGACTTGTCTTCAAGCAGTGGTACAGGATAAAGGCCTTTATATTCTGTACATTTACTCTAGCAAATATATGGATATCTAGTGACAACAAAAGTATCAGCAAACAGGATCAAAATGTGTATGCCACGCACTTTCCCTGTCAATGGAATTTGTTAGCATCCTGACACATTACTGTTTGCAAAAATACCCACAGAAAATAAAATAAAAATTACATTTACCTCCAAAATGTAGAGAAAGTTTACATTGCCAAGAACCAAATTATTCAGAACTGTAGCTCATCTTTTTTGTCACAGTTAAAAATAGTTGCATGCAGCTTAAAAGTTAAACTGAGGGGAAAAAAAAAAACCAACCTTATTGGATTTTAAAGCACGGAGACCTTAAAAAATAGCTTTTGATGGATTTGGGTTTTGTTATTTCCTTTTCAGATTGCAAAATGATTAAGAGAAATAGGAAATTATAGAGTACCAGCCATTCTATAGCTCTCTCTTCCCAGTTTTTAGTGTCAAATTTATCCGCAGTTGTCCTTCTAATATTTACTTTTTTACTACCCTTTCATTAAGAAAACAACCTTATTGAGAACATAATGAGATTATAATATTCATCGTTAAAATACTCTTGCAATCCTGTAAATGAAATATATAAAGCAGGAGAAGGAAAAAATCATCCAACAAAAACCCCATACATAAACAAAAACCCCCACAAGTTTACGAAGTTGGTACTGCTGCTACAGACACTGTTCCTGGCATAGCTTAGAGGTCTTTGTTTCTGTAAATTCAATTGAGTGTTCCTATTTCTAAGTCTAGCAAGAGGTTCTAATTATTGTTAGAAGCCTAATTAGCATTTAGTATTACATTACAACAACTGCAGCAAAATTGTACCCGTTCTCCAATAAACAGTATTCACAGTGTGCAATCAAGCTGCTGTACGATGCAATGAGAATTAATAGCACTGCACGACAATGGTAAATCCTACAACTCCCGCTGTGTGTGTTTAATAATTTTTCACTCCTTCCAGATTGTTCCCATCAAGCTCAATTCCCAAGATCCTAATCAGCTTTCCTCCCCATCAATACTACATAGAGATCTGAGCACTGAAAATTATCTGCAATTTCAAAAAGTGCTTTGTTGCATTATTAGGCCACTGACCTAAGAGGTAATGGGTAAATAGTTTCTGAAAAATGTCCAAAGCACAACATAAATTAAAGATTATAGTCTTGCCTGCTGTTCTTACCAGAGCTGTAACTGCAAACTCTAACAGTTTTTACATAAAATCCTTAACTACAGTGTTATTTTTTACACAAAAATTAGTACAAAGATGACAGGGTTTATATTTAAATAACTCCCTTTGCCATATTTGACATATAATAATTTACAAATAATAAAAAGTTGGAGAGCCACGAGCATCTTTTAAATGTATTGAACATGTATACGCACACAGAGAGCATCAAACAACGTCTACCCTAGTTTTGTCTACATTCATACATGCAGAATATGGGAGTCACTCCTGGAAAGAGGTGCACACACAAAGCACAACATCTAGAAATGGAATCAGTCTTCTTTGGTCTTCTTTTTTAGCCAAAGCAAGAAATATAAATCCTTCTCAGAATACCATATTGTGATGGTCAGATAAAATTCTAAGTTCACCACATTTCCTTAGAGCATACCTATCTCATATATTTCTCTGACAATTTAGATTTACTTAATAGAAAATCAGAGGCATTAGAGGGGCAACTTACTTCTCTGGGGAAAACACAGAATGCCCCACTGATACATTAGCAAGGTCCATCCTCCAAATGCCCAGATAAAGGGACTCCCTTCCTGTGCGGAACTGTAGCTGTGTCAGTGGTGGGGCACTAAGGGAGCCAGACACCTCACTCGCAGGTCCAGGTGCTGGTAACTGCACACCCACAGACATCTGAATATTATGAAAGGAGTTGTGAGTTTGGCAAAGCGCTCCCTCTGGCTTTGTCACAGCAATTTGTTTCAGTTAATGGAGTTTCAGCCTTTCCCCATAATCACTATCCCTTATTATGGAAATCTTATCTGTATAATAAACTCATCTTCTCTCAAGGGAGTTCTCCCTTCCTTTCACAGTTTGTCAGTGCCAGTACCATTTAAGTTTTACCTTATAGTCAGAAAGTAATTTTATTTTACCTAGTTATCATGAGATATAAAATGCTGTGGTATTAATTACCAATTACCATTACCTCTGAAAAAATGTGCCATTATTATTTATCTTCAAACAAAATGACCAAAAGAGGACTTTTTTCATTAATTTTACCCTGCCCTCCCCCCACACCCCCCCAAAAAAAGGGCAAAATTATTACTCCAGTAATTTGCATCTGTTTCTGATAAGCTGATTGTGAATCACACTTGAAGAAACATCACATTATGACATATCTGGACACAGTTGTAAGCATGTGGCAGAAAAGGGATGGAAGAGCTTGGGAACAACAGAAACAGGGCATGAGGAAAAGGTAAGCAAAATCTCAAGTCTGAGATGTTTATATAAACTATCAACATCTTTTTCTTTTTAAAGAAAAAAGCACACCAAGTCAGATTTATGCCAGTTGAGTGGGAGATACAAAAAGCACAACAAGGAATTCAATTTTTTTTTTGGTTAGGCAGAGCTAACTATGAACTGCAACAAAGAGCTACCACCAAGCCCTTTTTCCCAGTTGGCAGCGTTAATAAACAAAGAATCTGTGAACCATGAAGGCGGCTACTCCTTCTCAATGGACCCACTTGAAAAATGCAAACTTTTTAGTCCAGCCAGTAGAGCACAGTTTGCTTAAACATTTCTGAAACAGGCTACCTCACTAAAATTAATCACATATATCCACAGAATAGAATATCTTGTTTCCATACTGTAAATTGAAGGCACAAGAACAGCTTGATCTTAAAGGAGGTGGGGAAAAAGGAGTAATATTAATTCCTCATGAGGCACATGACACTTGGTGGCCTTCACTTTGGTTGTCGCTGAAGATGTCACACTGTTAAGTGCAACTACTGCAAATAAAATGCTGAGATGGGCTTATCTAATGTAACACAACTGTTGTCTTTGCTACACAGCTAAGGATTATTTGCTCTTCAAGTCTTCCCCTCTGGTTTTCCCTCTTCAGGAAGTCCATAAATCAAACAAATTTACACCTCACAAAACCAAAACAAACAAAGCTAATTTTAATATTAGCTGCGACAGCCAGATGAGAACACTGGCATAATTTCTATTCTACTCTGATACTTTTCTCCATGGGAGCCATAACCCACAGTTGTGTTGGTGACTCTGAACTCACTTCTTGGCCATCAATTTGTGTGATTGTCAATGAGCTCTTGAGGCAGCTTTATCCATTACATATGAGTTTCTTTTCAATGAACGCTCAAAATTTGCCTGTCATTCAGTATTAACTCTTTTCTGCATATTCTCTTCCTTCTTTCTTTGGCCTTTAAGTTGGCATATCATCCCCAAGTTTAAAGCTTTGATATAAAAGCCTGATTAATTTCATTTAAAAATACGAACCCAACAGACATAATCCAGAATCCCTGGCTCTGAACTGGGTTAGCATATGTTATATTTGATTTGTATTTCTATCAGTATCAACCCAAGCATCCTTATACACACCAGCTATGAACATGATTTATAGCAAGTCATTCAAGGGAAAGCATATAGCTTCCCTTCACAATTTGACGTTATCAAGATTACTTCAGAAGCTGGCAGCAGCTACCACAAGCAACAAGCTGTCACTGTAAATAAATCACTCCCTCAGAAACAAAAGTTAAAAATATAGATTAACGTGAACAGAGGTCAGTATTTTAGGCTTAGTTTTTGTTTCAACTCTCAGCCAAGCCACAAATCAACCCTGTATCTGACCATAAAAGGAAAGGCAAAAATTAGCACAAACTTTTCATTTGTGTTTAAGACAGAAATCAAACACAAAACAAACAAAAAAGGTAAACACCATGCCTTTGGGTAGCCCAGTTTATCAGATTAATCACATAGATATAGTCTTGGCTAAAAAGCACCAGCCAACAACTTGAACAAGTGTGGTCTTTAGGGCTTACCTTACCAGTTTTCAAATATTCTAAATAAAAATCACTAAAAACACTTAATATGTATTTTGGAAATGACTGGCCTCATATTTCTCATTTCTGTACAGTTACCTCTACTCAAATATCATTCTTCCTCCCAAGGCTACTGCACCCTGCTCATGTACATCTACAAAGATGTACTTGGAAAGGCCATCAACAGAAGTACCAATGTGCTCTGTGGTAAGAGCATTAGCTTGTAATGTGAAAATCCGACCAGGCTAGACTGAAAATCAGTACTAAAACACAAACTGGCCTACCCCCCCTCCCCCCCCAACAATGCCAAAAATAGAGAATCTTAATTAATCTGATTTATTTTTCTTTATTAACAACGTTTAAAATATCTTAAAAATCAAATTACCTCCTGAATATTCTAAGGTCTTGATTATTTGAGTCTAAAACTCAACTCCTTTGTTACTCAATCGTTTTGGTAAAACAAGTCAAGTAGAGGAAACCACATGGAAGTAAAACTTGCTAGAAAGTCAAAACAGCTTTTGATAAGTATCAATGTAACAATGTAACAATGACAAAAAACATTTTCCCAGGACTTGGCTTCCAACTGGAATGGTTTTTATCATTGCTTAAGATATCCTAGTTTCTTCTTGGCAAAAGCATCTAAAATTCTACTAGAGAATATCATTAATTTCAGAACTGTAATTCAGAGCACTTGCTGATTGAATTTTCTCAAAACACTGGAGTCTTAACAGGAGTCTCAGTGGCCTTTCTGCAACTTTATCCAGTAAAGTAACGTTCAGTAACCATATAGTTGTGGTCATCTTCCCGTATCAGCAATCCCAGAGTGTCAAGACGCCCTCTATCTTGCTTGCAAGTCATTTTATGTCTGACTGACCCTCTTATTTTGCTTTTTACATTTTGACACATCAAAATTCATACACTTACATTTCATTGTTAGAGGACTCAGCGTAGAGTATGCCAAGCATTAGGGCTCTAAGCATATTTCTCTCCACAGAAAAAAATCAGAATCTGAAATTCCAGAAAACAAATTTGTTCATTAAAATATTCACAGTGTTTTTGATAATGTGACACCATCAGCTAGAAAATGTGAGTGTTTTGAAAAAAAATCTCATTAAATTATACTGCTTTACACTACTCATCCAAGTATCTTTTTCAAAGCCAATACAGTATAAACATGAAAGAAACTAACTGTGAAAAGTATATCTCCTACAGTTTACCACTCTTTGATATGTAAATAATTCACAGCAATCCTTTTTAATATTTTCCTTATACTGTTATGCTGATAAAGCATTTTTTGCTATAAAAGAATATACTACATTTATAAGCACACATGTACAGCTGTATGCAAAAAATGCTGTGTGTGAACAGAGCTGAAGAGAAGGAAAGATGAATTTTTCATGCTTTCAATTGTAATAAACACAAAAGCTTTAAGATATGTTCAAGTTTACTCTCTGTGTGTGCTGTGTTTATTTATAGGTAATACAGAAGCAAACATGCAGATCTGGAAAGTAGAAAACAATCAAACTGAAAAAAGCTATAATTAACAACCAACAGTAACCAAAGTCTTCTAGATATTCGCATCTGAGAGAGATGAACCCCCAGGCTCAGTACAAGGACTAAAGGCCCTGTGCATTTGGATGCTCTAGACTTCAACTGGGGGCTCTGTTCTTAAGTAAACAAAGCATCTCAATCCTCTGCAGGTCTGGTAGAAGGAACATCAGAATCAACATAGCTACGTGAATACTAGCAGTGATGTCTGCACTACAACCCAAGGGCCCAAACCAAATTAAGCAAATTGATTCATTATGCATTCTAGTCTATGACTCTTACTGTGAACTTTAAAAGGTAAAAGTTGTCAACTGGCACACAAGGGAGTACGTGTACCTGTGCAGAGACAAGTAACAGGGGAAAAAAGCAAGAGCAAAGCAGAAAACAATTAGTCTTCAAATACTTTGCTACAAAATGTTTTAAAGCCAGAGCGATTCTGTGTTCCATGATCAAGAAAAAAAATATTGTGTCAGTACGGGCAAGAGCAGATATTTCATAAAGCTCTAGTGAATAACTGTAAAGCATGCAGCAGCCAGAAGGTGAATGCTCTGTTCTCCCAATACACAATTAGTACATTTGCTTTTTGAGTCAACAACTTCACTGCAAATACTACGGTGTGTTTGGCAAAGGAAGATGAAATTACTTGATTTTTCACTTGTACTCTACTTCTGAAATCTTGAAGTCACCCCTCCTCCCCCTTTTTAAACCTTTTATCCCCACCACATGCCACCTCCCCCCTCAGCAGGGGCCTTGGTCATGAGAAATTACTGTGCTACCTCGTGCCCATAAGAAATTGTAGGGCCTGGTGTTCGAGTTATCCAGGCATAACAAGTCATTTCCCAGCATGCTCACTGATTAGGTACCTTCCATAACCATAAAGTCAACAATAATCTACCTACATGCCCTTTCTGCAGGTGGCTGACCTATAAATGTTAAGTAAGTCAGTGGCAGTTCAGTCTAAATTACTTGCAAAGCATTATGTGTAAACATTAATGCTGCAGCATGTCCTTAACTATACAACTGGGACTCTATAGTCTGAAAAATAATGTTACGTGATATTTTTTCCTATGTAAAAGCCTTTTCCCATTATAAAATTATGGAATGCCCCTCTTACCTGATATTCCATTACTTCCTTCAAGTCTTTACCATAAAAATTAAAAGAAACCTCCTTTAGTTTGGGGCAAATTCCTCCTCTTTTAACAGAGTGTCTTTTCTAAACATCTAAGGACCCAACATACTGACACGGATTTCTATCAAGACCCATCTTTCAGTGAAAAACTTTCTGATAGAATTTATTTTTTAATCTCACCTGACTTCTTCCACTGCCTGAACAAAAGACTTAGAAGCTTAGTACTTTAAATACTCAAAACCTCACATACCATGGGAACCACGACTATCAAATAAAATGTTATAACATGTACCATAAAAGCAGTGTAGGAGGAACAGTGGCTGCTATGTTCGAGTGGCAGTACTGAAGAGCACGGAGCCTGTGATTTCATGCAGTGCCCTGTGACTGGAATGATAACAATCCACATTCCCTGTGCAGTCACTCAAACACTTCCCTTTGGGTATTGTGGCGCTGAATGCTCTTTGCTATTAACTACAAGCAAGAGGAAAAGAGTATGTCACCTTCTTGGAAACTCCGAAACGCACAATTGTCTGACACTGTTTCAAAATCAAAATCAAAGACTCGTCAATTTTTTCAGTTGCCTTCCTGGATTAATTCCTTCACAGAAAATGCTAAGGAGAACAGCATCCAACAGATTTACTAAGTAAAATGAGGGACAATTTTTTCAGCATTGAGTTCAACTGCTGAACTTGTCCAGTAGTTTAATTATGAGCGGTCCTAAAACTCAGTCTGCAATTATAAATGCTGTCAAAATTAGTTCCCAGAATTATCTGCAGGTGGTGGAGGCAGACATATGGTTGTATTTTACTACAAGGATGATAAAGGGTGAAAATCAGACTTGAGTAAATATTTCTCCAGGACAACTTGTGCAGACAGTTGGAACTTTACAATGAAGTTAACTTCAGTGACATGAAGTACCAAGACAACTCTTCCATCTCCTCTCAGTTTAAACATCATTTAGATACTCTTCTACAGAAACAGCTTTTTTTTTCCATCCTCATTTTGTCACCAAAATCAAAAAGCCAGCAAACAAACAGTGGGGGAAAAAAAACCAAAACAAAACAAACAACTCATTTCACCTATAAAATTATTAAAATATTTGGAACACTTCAAGGACATCACAATAGCTACTCTTAAGAGGGCAAATATGAAATACCAAGAGACCAACACCACAGAGAGTTTAAACAAAAGCAAACTCATATCAGTTTCTTCACACAGTTTTTAAAATAGCCCTGCAAAGTCTATTCCTTAAATTATATTTCAAGGAAATGGACAAAAATTACTGCATTGTATTCATATTGGTCTTTGAGTTACAGAGTGGTGGCCATTTTGCCCACCAGTAAAGCAGCCAAATAGGTCAGTGTTCCACCACCTCACACTGCAGGCTCATCAGTACCCCTGCACAGCTCAGGTTTGGGAATCCTTCCTACTGCAAGACATGCAGTAGGAAGCAACTAAAGCAACTAAAGAAACTACCCAATACAAACACCGAGGCATATACGTTTTCCATCATTTCGGCCTTGAAAGAGAGAATCCACTTTGGCAGTGGTATAAAATCCTGATGCGGATCACAAAATTCTGAACCTTGAACTGCCACATGAGCACTGAACTCCACTCTTGGGTAGTACAGCACCATTCAACCTGAAAACATCTTCAATGAAGTCCAGAAATACAATGACTCAAAAGGAAGCAAAACTTCCAAACAAAAGATACCCTTCTACAGCTGCTCCGAAATTCAGGGTGGCAGAGGTGGATGCTGTGCACATAAGATAGTCAAGGCCACGCCGTTTTCTCACAGCCACAGCTTCCATTTGATCAAGAGAAAAAGCACACATAAGCTGCAAGTCTCTCTAAGCTACAACAGGGCAGCATTTCCATGTCTTTCAATCCTGCTTACTGTTTATAGCAAAAATATGCCATGGTTTTCTACCTTCATTTGGATTTCATGCTATTCTTTCAAAAGAAGGTACAACATTGCTGTTCAAATGTAAAAGAAATACAAATATTTCTGAAAAAGCAACCTTTAAAAAAAATTCATCTTTACTGTAATGTCCCTTGTAGGCTTAAAAACCAGCACCAAATAGCAAAACATACACTATTATTACCCAGTACACATTTATTGTATGCCAGAGCTCAAAAACAGTTAAGAAAATGGAAAAGTTGCTTTTTTCCCTTTACACAAATTTGTTAATGGGGAACATAATGGTAAGCCATGTTTGCTGGCATTCTGTGAAACATCTACAAATTGCCTCTGCAAAGCATTATAGGTTGTCAGACTAATGCAGTTGAAGATAATTTGGCCTTTCAGTGAATTGAACCTCACAGCACGATTATACTCCAGCACCAAGTAGAGTGTCACAATTATTCTTTCATGCTGAATTACCATATAATGTCATAAGCCTACCTGTCATAAGTCCTGCAGCCGAGCTTGAATTTTTTCTAAATCCATGGTTCATGGGGAAAAAAAAATGAATTTTTTGCTTCTAATGGAAATCTGATTGTTTTTATCAACAATAAATTTCATAGCAAATCAAAGGATATGCTTGGACAAACAATCTGATACTCAAGGTTAAAAAACACACAAATAATAAATTGCTGGTGTGTCATGTTCAATTTTTACTACTGCATTACACTGCAATAACCATAACAGGATCTAAATTGTTGTCAGAACATTAAACAAACCCCCTTACTTCACAAAGGCATCCTGCCTGAGTAATTCACACAACGGAAAAAACTATCACATTTTCCACTGTCCCACCACTATACCATACATCAATGCAGTTTATGCATTTGGACAATTTTTTGAATAAATTACTTCCATCCTGGCTGATGTTGCCACTTCGGTAAGAGACAGATCAGTTTTAATTGTCTTTTTGTCTATACTGAGCCACTGTTTCACTGGCTCCTTCCTGCCCTTACATCCTGAGCACCAAAATAAACTATGACCATATCAAATTGCTTAATTCTAGGCAAATCGGTGCTCTTGAAAGAAAGAACTCTGTGAGCTCACTTGTCATTTCCACTGTTATTAGCCTTCTTCCTTGCATTCACCTAAAACAAAGTTAGGGAAGTGGGGGTGGGGGAGGTGTGTGTGTGCTTTTAAAGTAACAAGCTAGTTCTGGCCCAGCATGAAGAAAACGTTATGTAAATTCTATCCACTGCATTGGCTGGATCAGTAGTACCACATAAAATACTCACTTCAAAACTTGACTTCAGCCAAAATCCCATTCCGGCCAAATAAGCACCAAACTAAAGAATTATCAAAAAATTGGGTGGAAAAGGCTTCTCTCAATACTCAAAATAAATGCACCTTTCTTTAGTCAATGTTATCTCACATGAAGATACGCCATTAGTTGCACACATGCATGCATACAAGGAGCTAACTCTGTACTGTGTGAAATGAGATGCTGGGATCTGAACAGATCAACACTGAAAAACTGTATTCGACTCATTAAGTGTTTATTTATAAATACTAGTTTTACCTGCAACTGAAAACAGATTACCACCTGATGGGTAGTCATTACGGTTATACTACATAAAGTCAGCATACTTAGGATAATTAATAACTTTCGTAGTTAAACAACTTCACATTGAGCTTTACTTTCATTACTTAAAAATGAGCAAATAAACGGTAGTAATGCTTGGAAGAGAAAGGCCATAATTCCTTTTCTCAACACACAGCTAGAGCAGAAGTAGAATCAAGGATAGCCTTCCTTCCTCTGCAGAGAAATGCTGATACTCAGTGCTGTTTGTGGGTACCCACCTGCCCAAGCTCAGCCCAGAGCACAACTGAAGAACACGTGGCAGCAACCGGCACAAAGAAGCTGTGTCTGTACGAGTTAATGACTTAACATCACCTTTTAGGTTGCCTTTAATACCAACCAAACTGACAGAAATGAACCCAAGTTAGATAAGTTAGCTCCAGCTCCATTTTATAACTAAGACCCCCTTGTGATTGCCAACAGATCAGCCCAGCCATTTGTACCAGTGGCTGCGCGCTGGTGTCTTCCAGATGCGGAGCCAGATCACTAATGTACTACTGGCCAGAGCAGGAAAAAAAAAAATCACCTTTCTATTGGATGACAATTCAAAGATACAAACACGTCTTAGCTCCTATTCTCACACTTTAAAAATGAAAATAATAAAGCTAAACCCCATCTCCTTCACCTTATGGAGTGAAAATGTAATGTATGCCCAAAATGTCAATACCAGACTTATTTTTCCTTGTTAACTAAACCTTTACCAGTTGGTACTATTTATTTATAACCTCTGAAGCAATAATAAACACAGAACTATGATTTACTTCAAGCCTTTCTATTATTAAAACACTTTGTCTTATTGTTTTATTGATTTACAATCTGTCCTACTTACATTTTTAGCATCTGAAAACAATCAAGGCACAAAGCTGCAAAATGTTTAGACATTAATTGTTAAGAGACAGCTTTTTATTCCAGGCTAGGGGTTTGAGTCCTCGACTGCTAAGCATTCTGGTACGAAAATGATTTATGGCCTTGTAGCAATAACGATGCGGCAGAGCCATTAACATATTGGCAGACCCTAGGATGGATTATCGACATTGATTATTTCATGGACCACTGATATCCATTTGTTAAGAGAAGCTCGAAGATGGCCTCTCTCTGACTGAAATCTTTTACGAGCAGACAGCATTTAAGTATTAGGAACCTGGGATTTGGGCAATTTTTTTCTTCCTGCTCCCCTCTGCCCTCCCCCCAGTCTACCTCTGTCTCCTCTTAGACTCTAACAAAAAGAGTCAAAAATTAAAGTTCATTCTTCACTATGGTCTTAATTTCTCAACTCATCATAACCATGTCTTCTTTAAAAATTAATGATTGCTAGCATTTAGCCACTGGTTGTTGCTATGAAGATCTATGCAAAAAGCAAGGATCCCTATAGAGTGCATGATATATGGAATTCTCTTTATTACTACAATAAAACTTACTGACATTTCAATACTTCTGCAAATAGCATTATAGTATCAATCTTCTGAATTAGGTTGAAAATTAAGTTGTAAATTAAAAGAAAGTGTACTTTGGAATACAACATGATATGTCACCTAGAAAAAGACCTTTGTGCATAACTGAGCTGAGCAGAAAAACTGAAAGATAAGCCCAGGTGCCTCTAAAGTGCCTATTTCATCATAAAGGATCTAGGTTATATTTTACAAGAAGAATACAGTCTGAAAGCCCTTATATTTCACCTCAGGAGAACAGATTCTGAATCTCTTTTAAAAAAGAGGATGAACTTGACAGCATCAGCTCATTAGCAGAGATGCCAAAAAAGCTTTCGCAAGGGACAGATGGAATTTTAGGTGGGAGAGGACTGGGAGGGTGGGGTGAAAGATGTAAAGATGAGAAGGGAAAGAAAAGGGCTTTATTTTTAGTATGGGTCCTCTGTGAAAATATTCTGCCTTCTTCAAAGATACTTCCACCTACTTGAGTTACCAGAAAATAACAAATTATATCAACTACTACACTTGAGTTGTGCCAAAACAGTAAAAAGTGTTATATTTCAATCAAACTGTAATTTATAAATAACTTATGGACCTGTTGGAGACTGCTAATAATGCAGGTTAATGGCTGAAAAATGAATTCCTGTGCCCCCCAAGACAGGTCTTTCAATATTTTCTAAAACAGGAGGTGCTAATGAGGTGATACATCAGGCTGAAATTCAAGCTAATATAAAAAATGTATCCGTGTTCACTGTGCATAAACACAAACTAAAAAAAGTTGTTTTGAAATAGGAAAAAGCACATACATTAATACTCAAACAGGGAAGATGCTATACAGAGGAACAGCTACCAGCATAACAAAAACCTCAGCTATCTAGACCATTTCTATGTATTCAGTAACATTATTGGTAAAGAGTTCCATTAACAACACCTCCATTTTTAGGAAACTCAAGAGAAACAGTGTTTCCTGGATCTAACCACATCTATTTCAGAGCCATCAAGCTAACAAGACTGTACGATTTCTATTTTGAAGTTACACAATTCAAGTATAAAGACATCAGGAAGCTAAAATATTCCTTTTCACTAAATGAATTCAACAGTTACTACATGTTATAAAATCAAGTCCGCTATCATTTACAGCTTATAATGCCCTTCATCAAACAGCCATCTCCTTTATGGTTTCCCACTGTGCTTTTGTAAAAAGGACATTACACCTAAGAGTAAAACCAGATTTTGTCCCGATATGGACCACCAGCTCTAAAAATTACCCAAAATACATGGAAAGAAAGGAGCTCTTAGCCTCACCACACCTGAAAGTCCAAAATATACCTTACATTGTCAGAAGTACATTTGATGCATAACTAGCTCTTTCAAGGGGATAACACACACCCTGCATGACACTGGCACCTTCCCCAGTGCTACCACCAGGCAAGGAGGAGCACTCTCCTGCAGCCTGATGAACGTGCCAGCGTTTGTAATTACCCAGAATCCAGAGAGAGATGGGTTCAGAGGACGCACTTGTTCTAAACTGGCATTAAATTTTAAATGGAAGATAATTTCTAACTTTCAGTAATAAAATTAATGTAGACAGTGAAATGCCTGGCAAGAAAAAAAGTCCCACATGCATGCATACAACACTTGGAGTAACAGGTATATCTGTTACCAAATGCTTGTGAATCAAAGCCCTACTGCCACATCTCCTCAAGGAAGCAATGCAGACTCCTAAGCTCCTTCAGGAATTCTCAGGAATCCCAGCCCCAAGGTGGCAGAGTCAGGCAGAGCAAAGCACTTTTAAGCAAGTATTCTCTCAGGAGGTCTCCAATATCTGCTCCAGGACTGTCGAAGACAGGCATGGTGGTCCCCCTCACCTGGAGGGGCCATGAACACCACCTACAGCTGCATGCCTGAGAGAGAATCCTTAGGGCAGGGTTAGAGCTCACACTGCTCACACAAAAAGGAACTGCCCCAGCACTAGCTAAGCAAAGTGATCCTGTCATGTTAATACAAATAGGTACAAAAGTGAACTAAGTCCAACAGCAAACCTGGGAAAAAAAGCATTAATTTTTAAAATTTCACACAAAACCAAAATTTGATGAGAATTCATCTACATATACAAAAACTCATCACATGGCTTTACACAAGGAAAAATTCCTTAGTACCTCACGATATTGTTTAGTCATGGTATCAGTTTGAAACTGCTGCAATATTCAGTGCAGCAACAGACTGCACAGTATTCAACATAGACAAGCCTTGTAAGCCCTCTTTGAAAGTTTACAATTTCTGCATGGACAAGATGACTCCCAAATTCAAAATCATCTTTGTTCTAGTCTAGAAAACGAATGATGACTGCTCACACAGCTGGATTTTAAACATGCCACCCAGAAAAAAACAACATGAAAAGAACAAACTAAAAATATGTTCTAGCAAGCCAGATTTGCATAGCCTAATATGCACACCTCGACTGAGATTTCTTTAATTGTAATGGACTTCTGTTTTTACAGTATTTGACATGGCCAAATAAGATCTCAATGATGAGTCACTGAATCTACAGTTATAATTGCAATTTTACAGTGCTAGGTTAAAATCAGTGTCACATTCACATCCCTAAACAAGATGCAATGACAACTACTACTGTTTAGCAACCAATCTATACAAATTTAAATGGACCATAGTTTTTCTATAGCAAATCCTCAGACATGCTGCACTTCCCACTGTCCTCATCACCTAAAACCACTAACCCACAACTAGTATTAAAACAGAGCCTCTGTTCTGTTAGTTGACTTCTAAATGACTAATACACACAGAAAAGAAACACCTTTGAGAGAAACAGGCAACGAAGAAAGAAAAGTGAGTCAGAGTCATGTTTGTGAGATTTTCACAGCTAATCACACACAAGACTGATTCACTGCTCACCTCGCTCTGTTCACTCATTTTTCATATCATACTTTTCACTGCCCCATCAGCCTGCTCCACCAAGGTCAAATGAAGGAAATGATAGCACACATACCACACTAAGATTTATTATAAACACTTCTGCTTTCTTCATATGTGGAGGAAATATGTTACTGACATTACTGTTTATAAAAATTAAGGTAAGCAGTAGAGGCCATCAGACTGGATAAATAATAAATGTAAAAAGTTCAATAAAAAGGGAGTAATTTGTCTCTACTCATTTTCAGTGCCTGAAGATTTTTATTTTTTTTTTAAATCAACAAGACGACAACAAGTTCCAACATATAACATGAAAATTATCACTGTTACACAAGTCAAGTACTAGCACACCTCTTTTTTTCCCCCCTTCCTTTCTTATACTTTAATTGAAATTTCAAACCTGGGGCATAAATGTCACTTCAGCCACAGTAGCAAAGCAAAGTCCCTGCGAATTCATATATGTAACAATTATGAAGGAGTGCACACCCAGACTCTCAGGCCTGAAAGTAACCCATTAACTACAAGGGATGATTTGCAGCATGTTAACAAAGCCAAGTGATTTGGCCATGTGCAAATTCCTCTTTAGAAAGAAGAGTGGTATTTCATTATTGTCAATCAGGAACTAACACGGTGAAGATTTAATGAGTTACCCCGAAAATAGCAACAGATTTGTCAAAAAGGCAAACACCAAGAGTCTTTCACTTTCCAACCAAAAGCTGATTTTGAAGATGCACAAATCACCTGTGTACTTTAGTGCCTGGCATGGAAATTCTATGAGACAGGACAGAAGAGAATAAATAAAGCTGTCTTTTCACATTGCCTGATAATGACCACAGCATATCACTACACCAATTTTCCAGGACTATAATGATTTTACTACAGAAAAGCTTATTAGGATGTACTTAAGTTCCTTCTATAATATGAACAAAGCATTTCAGTACTTATTCTCAAGTTGTCAGATTTTCCATTTTTATAGAAGAAATTGACATTTTTCTTGGTATCTCTTTAATTAATTAGTTTAGCTTTAGCAGTTAATGCTAAACGAATTTTAAAAAAGTGACTGAAGATTTGAGTGAATGCAGGGCTAACAGAATTCTATGCAGCACTTCTCACCAGTAGCTCTGACAAAAAAAAATAAATTCATATTCCCGTGTTTGCAGAAATACAGACATAGAGAAAAATAATGCAAGATGTTCAAGATGCCATAAATTTTCTGCAAACATCAGATGTGGTATATGCATCCATGTTCAACATAGAAATTACTGACTCTTCAATCTACATTTAAGAGCCATCATAAAAAAATTCACCTCAATGAAATAACTCAAGTAGACCCTCAAAGACACAGTTACACTGAGAAGGATAGCTCTCTAATCACACTTATCTACGTCAATGAATAACAACACTTTTTATTTACACACTTATCAGAAATGTAAACTAGGAAATTAATTACTGTTCTCATATAGAGACCCCAGGGAATTCTCCTCACAAGGCATAAGGGGCTTGTATCGGGGCTGAATATAGCTGTATGTACACTAATATTTGACAAAAAACTTCTAAAAGAACTTACTCAGAGTAGCAAGTATTCTACTGTTCTAGTTTTAGCTAAAATATTTATATAAATAAACAAGCCACATATTTAAACAGCCAGGACATGTGACATGGAACTACACTATCTTCATTTTCACTTTTAATCTAATTTTTTAAAAATTAGGAAAACGGAAGTTTATAAATGGAGAAATTTAAATAGATCAACAGTTTTGGGTTTTCTCCCAGAGAATTCCATTTCACGCCAAAACAAGATTAAATCCTCTTTCCTAGGGTAACTTTCCACTGCCTCTTTGCAAGAACAGAGGATGCAGCAAATCACCTCCTGATGTTAGCTAAATTACTTTTAAAAACAAAGAACATGTAAAATATGCAATCTAAATAAAAATCTTTTATGCCCTAAGAAACCAAGGTACTACTTATACTATAAACAGCACCCATATTTGTCATATTTCATAATCATACTGCTCCTAACCAAAAAGCTCTAAAGGACAGGTTATTCCTTTCCTTCAAGGTAGGAAGTATCTTGTAAGTATCAAGTAACTATACACTGCATAAGGGCTATATAACATCATCTTCCATCACAGTGACCAGAATTATTCTACCCGACTGTCCCCAATCCTCAAGCAGAGACCACAGAGTAGAGCAGTAGATGATAAAAACAGCTCACACAAGCAATTCTCATATCTTCCAAAGACACTCTGAATGCATTCAGTGTCCACATCCTGAAACCAATGTACCAGGCTTCAAAAACAGCAAATACACTGTATAGTGTGAACATCATCAGTTTTTCCCACTGAATTTCTACCATCTTTCCAAGCCCAAAATAATTCCCTGGAAATATATAGGAACTCTATTAAGGGAAGCTTTCCAGTTTAAAGAAGGCTTTGTGTTTCACAGACACTCCGGGCAGCTCATCAGTAAAAACACTACACTATAATTATCTTCATAGCAATTTATTCATTGACATGCATAAGACTAAATCTCCTTTCTTAAAATTCAGTTAAACACATTATATTACTATGTAAACAGCTAGTTCCCACATACTACTGAAGCCAACAACTGAGGAACAGTTTCTCTTTACTCTGATGACTTGCATTTTTCTCCAGTTGAAAGCACATTAGGGCCCGACGTGGAAATGTCTTGTTAGCACAGTGCATTCTGGTTTTCCATAATCTGCTGAGTGGAAAGAGAAGTAACAGCTTGGGCCAACCCATGTTCTTCCAAGTGTCTGTGTGAATCCGTGGGATTCCAATACAGCCACCCCATGCTGCCAGAAGATATTTTGCCCAGTATGTGGTATACAAACCTTCATTTCTATTTGCATTCTGTGCTGAATGATATTTGACTTCTAAAACTAAAGCAGTAGATAAAATTAAGACCTACTGATTTGCTCCAGTAGGGTAATTTCTGTTTTTCTGTTGCTATATAAGCAGATAAATAACACAAAACCATCTTGTGAGCCTCTCATGTAAATAAAATCTGGCAGTAGTTGAAAGCTACAGGTCTGTTTCCCTGAAAAACAGAGAATAATATTGTGGTACCAAGAAACTACATCAGTGGCAAAGCATCTGATTTTTCTTCAGTTAAATAAAATGCACATAATGGGCTTATCATTACCATGCATCTGAATGCAGTATCCAAATGCCTGCCTCTAGCAGGAGCAGAGTTTTTAAGAGAAAAAATATTTTTATACATGATAGCAAAAGCAACAATAACTGATTAAAGTAAATTTAGTGGAAACATTAAAATAACAGCTGTGGAAAGAAAATTTATTTTTCTCTAGCATACTGTGTGAACTTATTGAAAATAATCAAGTACTCAGTTTGAATTAACTGAGTGTGAGTGAATCTTGAGAAAAGGAGAAAGAGATGGCAATAAAAGCCACTAACAGGAATTTGTTAGCTCCTTCTCTGCTTGGTTTCTTCATATATTTTAAGAAAATCTGCAAAGATGCAAAGAATCCTCCTGTGTTCGGTTAGCAGTAAGTAAATTGCTGTGGGCTCTGAGTGCTGGAATACTTTAGCAGGCAATTCCTCTCTGTCTTTCATTCTGTTTGTCTGTGTTAAATTCCCCCTCTGCCCTCATCCATTCTCACATCCAGTTCCCAGCTTTGTCCATCCATCAATCCACACACTTTGTCAGTGCTGACTTCATCCTGGCTCTCACAATCACATCCAAGCAGGGCTGCTGCCACGAGGGAGCTTTTCGCCTCCCATCTGCGTCTCCCTGATCTGCTGACTGAGGCCCTGCCGCTTGTCGTTTTCTATTGCACAGGCAAGCAAAACCACTAATACTGAACCTGATTTCTATCGTGCAGCTTTTCACCTTTCCTATCGGGAGGAACAGAGAAAGAGACAGACAGACAGAGGAGGGGAGAGAGAGAGAGAGAGAGAGATGTTTGCTGAATTTTCTAAAACAATTCATCCGCTAGTCAGGTTGAGGCTCAATTCATCTTCAGCTCTACAAAACATCAATAGAAATCACAAGGAGAAAATGTATCACTAATTAAGGGTTGATAAGCTCTACGTCAAGAGCAGTTTAGGAGAAAAAAAAAACACCTCACCAGCATATAGAGATTCTTTACCAGCTGAAATCCATGCAGCAGTTTCATGGCAACTTTAAGTTAAAATCTCCTATAATTTTCTTGCATAAAATATGCTGTCTTAGAAGCAACATTCTGGGAAAATAACACACCAAAACCAGACGTGGCTTCATTCAAAAGGTAATTTACAAAGATTTAAATTTCAACTGGAAAAACATAAAAGATGACTAAAGAAACAAATTGTTACCTAGCAATGAAATTATATTAAATCACTGTGTTTTTCCCGTTCCTTTTCCTCAGTTCAGCAGTGCAATATTCTCAGCAAGAATAGCTACTATTAATATTTTTCTTCTAATTAGAAGCTAGGAACTTGCAAAAACATGGTGCTGCTTCTTAAAAAAAAAAAGTAATATAATCACCTAGGCAATAGCTACAAACGACAAAAGTTCTTCAAACATTCCATTTGTGCACTGCAAAGTAGAAGCAGGGTGGAAAGCTATATGTTATCACTAAATCAGCAGTTACATGAGCAAAAGCATTTTATGAAATGGAAATTAACTCATTTTCATCATTACCATATACTTGACTCTACCTGTAAAAACAAAACGGAACAAGAATGTTTCTGACAGGTCATTTCAGGAACAGCAATCACTTGCATGAAATCACTCACTGAGGAACTAAAACTGTCCCACAAGCTTCTATGTTCTCGTATACATCTTTCTGTCCAATTGTGCTTCAGTTTACAAACTGCTCACTCACAACAACTTGGTGAACACACTATTTAGCTCACCACCAAAAAAAAAATATTCTGATACGTTTGGATGAACGCTTCTATCAGCAAAAACACAGGATTGTTCTATGAGCTGTACAAAGTACTTCAAATATTCTGGGACTTGCTGGGCAACAAAAGGTTCTGCTTTCAGTCCCAGTTATGTTAACTTTCCCCTTACTGCTGAGTTCAGTAAATCCTGCTGATTCCTCACACCTCCAAGACATAGAAGGAAGAAAAAAAAGTAAACTAATGCTCAGGCCCAGGCTTTTTTTTCTCATCAAACCCCTTCCCTCAGGGATCAAACTGTTCTTTTCTCAAAGATATACTGACACACCCAAGAATCACATTCTGTCTACGTGTATACGTTTAATAACAGTATCACAGACATGTTTTACTTTAAGTTTATTAGTTATTTTTAGCTAAAACTTGAACAGTAAGCCAATAAAATAAAACACACAAAAGAAGAAAAAAAGAGAGACTTGAGGGCAATCCGAGCTAATGCAAATAAAGACCTTCCCTCAGCATGCATGTGCACACAACCCGGGCCTTCCTGCCATACAACCTGTATTTCATTGCACTTACAAGGGGACACAGAACCCCGAACACCCCAGTTTTATTCCCTGAACCACTGGTCTCACATATGTTTCAGGTATCATACAGTAGAACCGAAAAACAGCAGAAGAAAGTCTTCTTTGCTGTTCTACTATACACATCAGACATCTCTAATTAGACAGCAACAAAATTTTATTAATAGGCTGGACATTATGGAATGAGCTTGTTATAAATGGGCCCTGTCAAAGCCTTATTCAGCTACCAAATGAGTATTCTCAGTTCACTGCTCGCATCTGAAGCATCACCGCTGGTGCCGGATAACAAATGATTGCTATTAACCGTATTGTTAGTAATGATGGCTGAAAACAAACAAAAACCCATAAATAACAGTCTACAGAAAAATTAACCCATAAACTTGATAGATATCCAGCTGAGAAATAATAAATGACACTTTGGATCCTGCTGGGAGAAGCTAGTGGTTTTTGTTTTCTTCTCTGTCATTAACACATTTTCTGTGCTAAAAATTAGATTCTGATATATAATTATCAACGCTTCCAGATATTAATTCTGCTATCGCTCGCTCTGCTTCTCTGCTGGTTGGATGTAATGTTATTCACAGATTACTCTGAGAAAACACATCAAACACTTAACAGAGCAGGTCAAAGTGACAAGCAGCTTTTGCTGACAACACCAACCTGCACATCCTTTTTTACCCCGGACACAAAACAAATTCCTCATATTAATTAACTTCGGTTTCTTTGTAGCTAGAACAAATCTTTGCTATGTAACATGAGCTATGCGTATTCCCAGCTGTCCTAATGTAGGCTGCACCAACTAGGAAGAACTGACAAATATTATCTCACTTTTATAGAGTGAAATGCACATTTGTTAACATCCTAGAGAAATATGCCTATTTTCACAGCCAATTAAAACAAGTTTCTTTCTACCAGATATAGTTTCAGTGGCAAAGCCATTCCTTCTCTCTCCTTTTAGGGGAAAAAAAAAACAAAAAAAAAAAACAACAAACTGACTATTAAAAACACTCAGATGTTTTTACTGAAGACAGAAAAACAGCCCTACTTTATTCAATCAAGGAAAAATTAGGAGTGATTATTCACCTGCCTCTTGAGCACAAAAACTTTGCAACCTTTGCACACAAGAACAACAATGAACAAGTCTTTATCAGACCTTAATACATCTTGATGAGAAAACACTGGGTAATATCAAAAAATAATTGTGCCTCACTACCTGGAAAATGTTTGCACACACGAGTAACTCAGAGGAACTCACTGACCACGGTCAGTCATTTGCAGCACCTGAAGCCCCAGGAGCAGCAGATCCCTCCTCTGCTGCACAGAACAGGTTACACAGCCCTTCCTAAAGGCTTCACTGTCCACTGCTGCATGGACTGAGAGGCTACTCACACAACCAAAGTTATATATGCATGTTACATTGGCAGGAACACTACATTTTCCGGTTCATGCTCTGCACAGTTTGCAATAATTTTTTTAATACTACTCATAAGCCTTTTTTATAACACATTTTTAACTATTTTGACATACATTCGTATTTGACTTGCTGTATTTATAGTGACATTTAAGTTCACTCATTCGAGCAATGACTTTCAGTTCCTTAGATTTGGATGAATAATACACTTCAGAGTATTAAAGAAATAAAAAAAAACCTCTTAGGTAAACAAAATTAGATTATATAAGCAGATGTGGATCACCATAAAGTATGAAGAATGCATAATACGAATCACACAAATTTCTGGACATTCTTTCCTGGACAATAAAGTATAGGAGAAAAATCAGAGCAATGTTTCTGTCAACAAGTTAGAAATTCCCTTAATTGCAAATATTCAAGGGAAATGGTTTGCTCACTATTCACATGTTCTTTTCCAATTATAAAGCTTTCCATTACACTTGTAACAGCATCTAAGGAAAAATATTTTGGAAAAGTATTTAAATAAATTAAAAATGAAGGTTGGAGGGAGTATTTCCTGCTCTGCATGCCTGGTTTTTAATTTCCACATTGTGTCCCCATGGCCATGTTTTGCTGATGACAGAGTCTGACTGCAAATCCCATACCTGCTATACACTACGTTTTCTCAGTATCTAGCACTGTGATATTAAATAACTATAAAACTAGAAAGCCAAAATAACTAAATCACCTGGCAGCCAATTTCTGAGAGTTAAACCACAAACCCGGAAAATGGTGGAGTGTGTTGAAATAATGTAAAGGAAACCCATAAATTCAAACTTTATGTTCTGTAAAGAACAAATATGAAAAAGGCATCAAAATAATGAAAGATTGTTTATGTATTCTGGCATGAAATGGGAATGTGTTATGAGAGGGAGCGCAGTGGCAGAGACAGATCGACAGAGCTGACAGTGTGGTATTCATCCTGCATGGTACAGCAGACGTCCTGCTAGTGGCAGTCGACAGCGCAATAAATCAAGGGCTCTCGATGCTGTACCTACAGCTTATTACATCCAAGATGACAAATAAATAATAATCCCTGTCACAGCGGCCCTTTGCTCAAGGATTGAGCCTGAAACCTTTTGCTCATCACTCCTGGTCTTAAGTGAAAATACTAGAACAAGGGAATTGAAGGCCACGGTTTACTGAGCTCATGAAACACAAAGCAAGCTGGCCACAGGAACTAAAACCAAGCAGGAAAGGTCAAGTAGCAAGAAAGAATAAATATTTAAATAATCCCAGCAAAAGGATAGCAACATTTCACAACTGCAAAACTGCAAGAGATTTGTAAAAACCCCGAGCCTCTCAAGTCAAGGCCCCAAACAGTTGGGGAATAAGTTCCAGAGTCTCTGTTTTCCAATTACACATTGGGGCATTTCCTTGTGCATTTGTTTGCTCCCTCTATTATCCCCAAGTAGAATAGTTTTACAACCAGGATGGAAGTCAGGCAGCAAAGCCATTGCTCCACCCCTTCCAGACCATCCCCAAAAGGCAAACACCCAATCTTGAAAAAAGAATCCCTAGTTCTTCTTTCCACACCCACCCCCC
>VWZN01012645.1:46519-62999 GCA_013396955.1 Regulus satrapa | reverse complement strand
AAAAAAAAAAAAAAAAAAAGGGGGGGGGGGGGGGAGGAGGAAAAATCACACCATAACATCAGAAAGAGACTCAATATCTTTGATTAGAAATGCAATAAAGTATTTTAACCTGTGCCAATAGAAATTGCATTTTGGGAAGTAACATTTATTCTTATATTATAGAAGCGTATGTTAGGATGGTCCTTATTAAAAACTTAACTACAGGCATTCTGAAAAAATAATCCAAGAACAAAAAGCTTTCCTAAATTGTTTCAGATGGTAGAAATCCTAATTGCCTTTACTTTTGGAAATTGTATACTCAACAATGCCCAGTCCTTGACCATGACAAGCAGAGCCTCATATGTCCCTATGCTCAGTCCATACATCCTTTAGCAAGAGGGAAAATTTAATCTGATAAAAAAACAAAAGATGCTCTGGAGAAAGAAAAGCCTCAACAGACTGAGCTCTCAAAACACTCTCTGCAAAGCTCAATACAGAGAATATAAGAAATAGTTAAAACAAAAATTCCTTCTACCCGTTAAATTTCCATTTTTAAAAACAAGGTTGTTTTCATCATTTTTCTTCACACAATACATGGGCTTAACAAATAAGCAGACATACATGAACTAAAGAAGATATTTATAAATTAGATTTAGGTCTCCATACTTTGGAACAGTGCATAGAAGTTCAGATACAAAAACAGACATCACGACACTAAGTGATACTCCAGCGACTGATACCTAACCCAAAGTCAGCACCTCTGAACTACATCCCTACTCTGTCTTTTATTTCAATACCTCCATTTGTTCAGGATATAGGAGGGGTGGGAAAAAAACAGTGCAATAATAATTTCCCCTAACTGGTAGGCTGTCTGAAAGCTTAATCCATCATTCACTTGAAAAATTTCAGATAAGAAGTGCTTCATTAAATCTGAAGAGCGATTCCTCTATGCATGTCTCTTGCATTTTGTCCCATCTTTATGCGCT
The DNA here is from genome assembly GCA_013396955.1 of Regulus satrapa. Classification (NCBI taxonomy): domain Eukaryota; kingdom Metazoa; phylum Chordata; class Aves; order Passeriformes; family Regulidae; genus Regulus; species Regulus satrapa. Next base: position 62,034 of record VWZN01012645.1, on the reverse strand, counting down.
CCGTAACCTTCCTACAAAATTATATTAATTTTAAGTATACAATCCTTTTTTCTGAGCCTACTACTGAGATATTTTCAGTCAAGATTTAAAAAAAAAATAAACAAACACAACTGTGATTTACTAGAAGCTTTAGACAACACTTGCTAATTAAAAAAAAACCAAAACGGCTGACATAAGAAGAGAAAGTGACATCTAAAAATAATTTCAAAAGAGCTTTTGGTGTTCTTTTTTTGTTTGATTACTTTTTAGTTTTGGGGCAGGTTTGAATGTTCAGGGGTTGGATTTGTGAGTGTTTCTTAAAGAGTTTTTCAGCAGGAAAATATTTTAATGAAAACCATTATGTTCTACAAACTACTTAGCAGAACACCTATGCACCAGATGACATCCAAAGTACATGGTGCTGACTTCCTCTCAGAGCACACAAGGATATTTTTTGCTGTATATCAAAGGCCAGCCTCCCTCGTTTAATTAGCTGTTCACGTGCAAAAAGACCAAGTACACAAAAAACTCCAATGCTAATTGCTGTTATTCTTAGACATCTAAAAGTCTTCTCTTCTTGAATTTGTTGTCACATTATCTAGGAAATTGTAATAATTTTTTTAATTAAAAGCAAAAAAAAAAAAATTAATGTGATACAATAGACAGAGCATCTTCTTGCTTTACAGAAATTATCTTTTTTTATAAAAATGATTGTTTATACAGCAGTGCAATTGGATAGAAAATGATTGAAATTTTACACTCAGTGGTACATGTCATTCTCTATTTTATCCTGTGACTACAAACTTCATTAAACCATGACGGGTACGTGAGTTTCAGAGCTCAGTAGAATTTTGTTAAGAGGGTAACAACTCTTAAAAAGAAAACATCTGCCAAACATAAGACATTATTCAACATTGATACAACTGAAGCCTCTATCAAATTATATTTAAAGAATCCTGAAAGTTTAGGTCGAAACTTTTTGGAAACATTAGATTTTCCCACATTTGTATTTTTCAGGATTTTCCCTGTGTTGCTCCAACGCCAAAGGGAATGGGAGTGGGGCAGCAGAGACACTGTGAGCCCACAGATGACAGTCCAAAGCGCACATTCTGTTTTTTGGGGGGTGTCTTCTGCAGGATATTGCCAATTTTCATCCTGCAGCTGTGCCAGGGTCTGCACTGTTTGTTCACAACAGGCTTGGGTGTCATACCGAATTATCCTGAGGGTTCCACGGTTCTACACTTTTCTGTTACAAGGACATTATATAGTTTAACAAGAAAATGGAATTACTGAGCACGTTCAGATAAACTGCAGAATGGAGCCAACTATTCTCAAGCAGAATAGCTTGATGCAGATAAACCCCCAAACAGTCCTGTGTTTGGAGTAATAGATCAGAAAAAAAAGATGACAGGAAAGTACAGAATCCAAGAGTGAAGTATATTCTCCTATGAGTACCAATCGAGTAAAAGGCTTTGTTAAACTCAGTATTGAGTATCTCCTATTCAATGATCTCATGGTTCATTAGAGAAAGCATCAACAGGTAGGTAAGTCACAGGATCAGCATAAATTAGGCTGATCCTGTGACCAAAGTAGGCAGTAAAAGTGGTGACCAAAGTGCAGTAAAATAGGTTTTAGCTATTTACTTAGCATTTCTGAACTGAAATGAATCACAATCCACAGAGCATTTGATCAAATGGACAGTAGACTAATTTTAATTTTGAAAAGAAAACGACCTGGAAAGATAAAAGCGCTCTGCATAAAACTACTGCTGCTGTTAGGCCATCTAATCAGAATGATTAAAAAAAACCAAACAACAAAACACAAGTAAGAAGAGAAACATCTGTGTGGTACAAACCCTTCCTCACTAGAACTCTAGTACTGCATCCTTGTAGATGTTTACCAGGTAACACGCAACAGATAACTTAGATTTAATAGATTTTCTACTGAGTTGTGGAAAATATTGTGGACCCAACGCTCATTGTGATTGTCATGGCAACACTGGGTGATATTGTCATCTCATAGCCAGCACAAGTTGCATCAATAAATAGTGGTTACTGTCAGACAACCTATACGCTGACACTTGCTGTTCATCATACTTTTATTCTCACATGCAAAGAGTAACAAAGTTACAGTCTATATTTGGTGGTAGTTTGATAACACTGAGGGAAAAATGTGCAATTCAATTAGCAGTTAGACAAGTATCTGTCATAGATAATAACTTCTTATGTCAAGGAATCTACATACTGATCAATGTGAAGCTATGTGCAATTACTTATACCAATCATAAATCACATTTTATTGATTGGCATTCCAAATCCTTGACATAATTAGAAGCTATAGAATTGGTCACAAGATAATGCTGTGTATGTCCACAAGCTTTTTATTTTCAGGCTTTTTTGCAATCCATTGCACTCAGGTTTTTCTGGGAATGGAAGATTTTTTTTTTTTTTTTAAAAGGGGGAGAAAAGAATTATTAGAAAATTAAGTATGAACTGCCACCTGATAAAGCCCTGATGAATGCCAGAACTTAAAACAGGAATTTCCCATGTCTAGATTTGATTCCTGTGTGCAAATGGAGACTTGCCTACATCCTGCTCATAATCTGATTTATACACCAATTTATTTTATACATTAGGCACACTGTATGCAGTCTGACTGATGCATAAAAATTTCATACAAAAAAAAAATACTTACTTGCACACAACTACTTTTCAGTTATTATTACCTCTTCTGGTTACCATTGCACCATAGGTAGGACAAATGACTTGATGTAGCACACGCATTTTGCCCACTACACAAACATTTTGATTAGTACCGATTTCACTTCACTTTCAGCATTAAAATATTGGAGAGCTTAACAGCTCTAATCTTCAAAGAGATCAGATCTCACATTTTCTGCGAAGTTCTGTATGGTGACAGCCCCCCATCACACACCCACACGAATTTTCCTATGTGCATATAAGACATGGGGTTTATTCTGTGGTGTACCTTGAATAAATGAGCCAGATGCAGTAAGAGAGGATACTTTTGCTAATTTTTGGATTATCTTCATACATGTATGCTTCCTGTGCTATTATCAATCAAATTGAAGGTATGTTTTTGCACGGCTTTTATTTAGGAAAAATCAGCAAGAAATGCATCTTTCTACATTTTCCATTTATTAGAAGTCTCCTTTCATCCAAGAAATATGAGACCTGAAATAAATTGTACCATCCTGCTTTTTTTTTATTCAAATCCTTGCCAGTGCTAGGCAGTATGCTAATGAAAACAGGTTGATAAATGACTCCCTGATATTTTCCAGACATTTTTCTCTCAGAAGTGCTCTAAACTGATGTAGCTCAAAGAGAATAAGGCGCATTAAGTCATTATATCAATTTTTGTTACCCAGATACTTCAGTCCCAGTTAAGAGCTGACAGCCAATATAAAACAAGGCAAGGGCATCATACGACTCCATCGATCAAACCTTGTCGTAGATAGATTGCCTATTACACAAATAGAACCAGCAGATTCAGTTTGTAGTTTTATGCTCTCCAATTAAAGGATAACAGGGTACTTTCCCATAAATCTGCTAATTGCAACTGAATTAATTTAACAAATTTTGCCAAGCACAGAAAAAAGTGATTGGTTAAGCTAATATAAACTAGCACAGGTTGTCACAAAGCAGGTTCTATAACAGGCTTTTACTCTACCTTTCCTGGGCAAGGTGTCACAAGCATTTAACTCCACCAGGGTTCTTTGGCAACAGACAGCTGACAACCATAAAACATTGTACAAATAGGAGATAATTTATTTGCTGTTCTTCCCCCCACCCCCAAACCATGGAATAACGCTACCTTTGCACCTAATTAACGTTTCTCTCTAAGCAGGCTGCTTTTCTGAATCAGTATTGTACAAGCAAAAGCACTAGATCACAAAAAGTGCTCCCTCATGGGCACTCAGCAAACAATGGCAGTGATCTGCAAAAAAAGAGAAAAGCAGCCCATAGCAGTGCTGTGAGAAGCAGCCGAGACGCTTATTAAACAGCACAATAATGCAGTGTACCATGCTTTGGATATTATTCTAATGAGCTTAGATATTCATATGGAAATAGCTGGACTGACAGAATGGTAGATAACTCAGATGTAAAAAGAAAGAGCAATCGCAAGAGATCTCTAACTGTAACTTATGGAAGGAAATTATGAATGCAATCACCTTTGCAATGATATGTTATTGTGATAAAAACCACCCCTTATATAAAAAATAAAATTGCTATTTCCTAATTAATTTAAATCAATTTATATCCAAGCCCAAGAGATATTTTAGGAGCAACTCTTCTCACAGCACAGAAAAATGATTTTTGTAGACAGCAAGTTTCACACTAAAGCACATACATACAGCTGTGTATGTCTACATAAAGTACAAAACTACAGTCATGGTTAATATGAAGACACAACAGAGATAATCCTTTTGACACTTTGGAATTTAAGATTGAGGGTACTATTATCATTAGAAGAGTCAAGCATATGAAATGCAAGTTGGATGCAACAATGGTAAGCTTTCTAAATAATTGGCAGCTGAAATCCAAATGCACAGTCTAAAATGAGTACTTAATTCAGCCTGGTTTAGTTTGACTTTTTTTCCATGCTAAGTTCACTGCCTATGGTGCCCAGACATTCACAGGCTCATAGTAAAACAAAGTAAATGTTAAAACAATGTAAGAACAGCACAAAATAAAAGGGAAAAAACCCTCGATAATAGTATTTTTTTTTTAAAATCCACAAAAAAAACCAAAAGCCTGCAGTCAAAATTCTACATGTTGCATTTCCTTTACAAATACCTAAACAATTTTCTGTCATTGTTAAAAATGCATATGAAGACAAAAGACACTTGCAGAGATGCAGCAGCACTTTCCTTTAAAACAGTTTGGAAAACGTAATTTGCTTCCATTCTGGTACACCTGCTAAAAAAAAATCCAAATTTTGCTAATTTCATGTGTAGTACTGTTTAACACGTGTCTATCTTTTCCTAGAAAAAAAAAAATATAGAAAAGCCTTCCCCACTTCAGAAAGAGGAAGAATTACAGCTCCTCAAAGCAGAAAGGGGTCACTGTATCAGCACAGAGAAAAAAAACCAAAAAACAAACAAACAAAAAAAACCCCAACAAAACAACAAATAAAAAACACACCAGGGGAAAGAAGATTTCTCATGCAGAGCCAGCAAACCAACCAACCAACCAAGATAAAGCAACAACGGAAATGGATTTCCAAAGTTCACAGCAAATTTCATGCTCTTTACTCTCCTCTGAAAGGAGAATAAAGCCACTCAAGAGACAAAATACCCAAAGAACAATCCACCCATTTGTTCCAAATTATTATAATTAGCAAATATTTTATGCAATCATTTTTAACATTGAAAATTTACGAAAAAATTGTTCTACCCCACTGTCAGCAGTGGCAGTTTGTTGCTTATTATGTTTCACATGAAATAATATTTTAGAAGTCTTTGGCATGATAAGATATGAATTTCCCTTACATATAATGCACAATACAGAAATATAATATGGCTATCCAAACAGATTTTACTTCCACGTTTATTTTTATAATGTCCCATTCTTCTACACAGCTATTAAGAAGAAGGTATCATTGTCTTAGTTAAGATTTTTTTTTCCAATATGATTTTGATCATAACTAAAGGTACTGAGCAGGAAGCCAGTATTCTTTTTGTGTCTTCTGGAAGCACTGATGTACATGACTTTTTTTAACACTAATGTCCTGAATGTCATACATTAAGTTGTGGGAAAATTTCAATTCAAAGCAGAAAGCTTTGGCTAAAGCAACAGGTATCACTCGTCTCCTTATTTCTTTAGTCCTTCATCTCAACTGAAAAATTCCATCTACATCTAAAATTTTACTTGTTTGCAGCAGTAACATATTCATAAAAACAAAAAGTGATGATAATATTAATATTTCATATTCTAGAAAAGCTAAAAATGCAAACAATATGTAAGATCATGACAATACCAAAAAAGTTTTCTATTGAATTTATAAAAGAAAAATTGGAGTTTGGAAAACACAGAAACAAACAGCTGGAAAGGAACTCAAGCAATCATCTACTTCATCCCATTCCTCAGTGAAAAATGAAATGCATTCCTGTGAAAAGTTTCTGCTTTTATAATGCTCTTCAAATGTGCCAAGTAATCAGCTGTGCACTCTGTGCTCCATAGATGTGCTATTCTCATTCAAATTTCTGACCATGGACCAAACAAGAAGTCCAGACAACATAAATCTGTAGTCAGCTATAACAAAATGCACTGGAATTAACCTACCAAATATTTCCAGTTAAATTATTTTGAGCTAGGAGAACTGAGAGCGCCCACTGTCCATGGAGAGAAACCACAGAATATGCCACTATCTCTAGATAAATGGTTGACAAGCTGAGTCCATGAGTGTCCCTGAGTAAAATGTCACCGTAAGAGTAAGTTGCCCAAGATCTCTGATCATTAACTTGCTTTCAAAAAAAATTTTTTCTAGAACTCTAAAACAGCCCCATATAAAAGTTCCTTTCATGTACCCCAATCTGGTTGTCAAAACTCACTTACTGCATTTTACATTTTACAGTAAGGACAAACCTTCAAGACAAAACTATTCCCTAATCATAGAAAGACCTGTGAACAAAGGACTATCTGGAAAATTAGAAGGGCATCATAAAGTCAACAAAAAGTAAAATTTAAAAAAAACCCCAGATGACAGACATGGCCACTTCTGCCCAGAAGACTTTACATGCTAAAATAGGTGAGGGAAGAAGCAGCAGATTGTCCAAGGGGATAAAACTATTTTTTCAGAATAGCATGGGTTTTGTCTGTAAATGTTCACTGTGGAAGTTGCACGTACACGAAGGTGCACATGCATCCATTTGCCAAGACCTGAAAATTTATTTTCACAACTATTTTGTGAATATAGATCAATATTAAATCAGACAGTGTGAATATTAAGATACTGCATTACAGTCTCCTTGTTTCATTGGTTTTCACTACTGTCTTCCCCCTGTGCACCAGAGTGTAAATTGTCATCTAGAATCCATCTCTGACCTGGTGTCCCACAGCGCATATCCAGGACACTGGAAGCAGGAACTCTGCATTCAATTCTGCTGTTCTGATTTGCCTTCTCCATTGTAGAGGCTTACCATCATAATTTCAAATACTACTACTAGATGCTTCCGACTTAGACGCTGTTTGACTCTGCAGGGTTGGTTTAATGGCAGGCTGTTGAGGATAAAATACCAACAAAACAGCAAAGAGCTACTTCACATGAATTCTGGAGACAATGCAAGAACAGAAAGGCCTGGGTCAGGGCATCCAGAGAACCCTAACAAACTTACAAAGAGGGGGGGAAAACCTGTTGTTCTATGAAAAACCTTGAGTAGTTCAAAATTCTTGAAACTGATTGTTGCACGGAAAATCTCCTGCACTGCAAAGCCAGGCTTGGAAGTTTTCAGTTCCAGCTTTATAGTTGAGGGGGAATGGGTGAAGCTGTCAAAGTCACACCACCAATAGTGCAGCAACACCTACAACTATTATAAAATTAATTTAAATTTAACTCAAATTGAGGCATCAAACTTTACCTGAAGAGTTTGCAGATATTTCTGAGCATAAAAACCTTAGGAATTAAGAAGAAAAAATGAAGGAGATGTAGAATTTAGAAACAAAAGGGCAGCTGGGAAACCTCCTACCTACAACAGTTAAGATCTACAATCTGGAGAACACCCCATGATAGCAAAACCTCAGACCAAGACTAGCGGGAGATACAAGCATTTCATGTTTTGAAAAGGGGCAAGACAGTTCCCATCAGAATATTGAATACAAGCAACACAAGACTCCTACAATAGGAAGGGTTCTATTAAGAACTTTTTCCCCGGTTTGTACTTCTGATAAAAATATTCTCAACTCAAATCACCATATTTCTGTCCCTGTAAGATGCCTGTATTCCTTCCTCTTTTTCCAATTCTGAAAAAAAAAAAAATTCAGAGATATTCTTTTTAATACAGACATTGCACAAGACCTATGATCAGGTGAATCCCCTTCAAAGAATTGCAGTTCCAACCACAGAGCTCCTGCCCTCACCCAGTTCCATTCATATCCCCAGTAGCAAAGAAAGCTTTGCCATTGCCAGTGCGGCAAAACAAGAGCCAGCGCCTGGAGTGTCAACTCAGGATTTGCCTTAACATCCTCAGTTATCAGGACAAAAGAAGGTACATGATTCACTGCAGGCCAAGGGACTCTCCCTTAATACAAACCAACTAGCAAACATTAAAGGTTTTACATCTTATGACAAGAAAAATATAGACTCCAGAAATGCTTTCATGCGGATTTGTCTTTAGCCGGGAGCGAAAGTGTCTGAGGATTTCCTTATATTTATTGGTATCATTATGTGTACAGGAATGATCCCAGAAGTAGGGCAGGGCTGAACGAGTTTTTAGCTAGATAAGTATGCCTTATTTTTAACTCTAGGAGACTACAAGGAATAAAATTGAAGTGGCTAGACTAACTAGCATGAAAAAATATTCAAAAAGAAAAACCAAAATAAACTAATACAAAAGCTAAGGCATAAAACATTTTAAATTACAATTAAATACTAAACATGACAGAGATATGATGAAGCATAAAGATCTCAATTGTGTTTTAGATCTGCTTTGGAGAAAAACTTTCAAGGGCAATCACTCCATATGAACATCAGTGAGGTCTCTGGTTACTGGTTACGAAACCAAACCTCATTATTAACACAAAAAACCCATACAAACGCATGCATTCAGTCTAAGAGCAAACAGTATTTCACCACAAAAATACATATTTTAGCAATTTGACTTGCTATGCTACCATAGCTTTAAAAACAAAAAAATGCTTTGGAGATGAGAACAGGCAAATTTTGGTAAACAAGACTATTCTAAGTAGTTTATCAATTTCATTGAGTAGTTGGATTCATTACAAGTTTTCAGACCATAGAGACAAACAAAAAAGAATGTTACCATTATACATATATATATACACACATACACACACACACACAAATTCAGATCTGTTTTGAATTAATAGAAAAAAAGAGAAAAATCAATTTCTTAAGAAAAATGCATTATGCTTTCACAGCTGAGAGGCAGCTTGGCAGCACAAGCCAGGGTCCAGACAATACTTCAAAACCTGGGGAAACCCATGACTGACCAACTTTCTCCACATACAGTGAAAATGGTGATACCTTCCCTAGATTTTACTTGTCATTCCCATTATACATCACTTTCAGAAAGGTACATTTTTAGTATATACAGTGTTTCCTAAAACTTGATTGTGAACTTGGGATCTGCAACAACAATCTGCAAGCTTGGGATCTGCAACAACAATCTGCAAATAAGTCTTTTACCTGTAAGGGCAGCAAGAATTTAAAAATTCTTTTTTAATTTCCCATTTCCTCATCAAAATGCTTTATAACCTGGCCTCAGAACTAGCACTTCAATTAAGAAGAGGCCGACTCAGTCATGTGGCATTTATTTTAAATATTTCTCTGAGGCACCATCTCTTTTTAATTGATGCACTCTTCAAAGTTAAAACAAATATTTCATAATGCCTAGTAAAAATTCAGATGAGCCTCTAACAACCATATTTCAAGCATTTACTAGCTTTGTCTGCATTTTGATCAAGGAGGAAATGCAGTACGGTAAAACTTGTACTCCCATATTTATTTATTTTTTCCGCTCCTTGCATAAGCCTTTGAGAACATGCCTTTCTTCTAAGTTCTGGATTCCCCCTGCAAGAAGGAAACAGTAACAAATCCCTTCAATCTCCCTACAGGAGGTTCTCCTGTTTTGAAGTCTATTTTACCTCTTTGTCCCTGTCACACAGTTCCAGCTTAGGATTCTAGCGCACAAAACCTCCTCTTTGAGACAGCAATTAGATACAAATAGACACAATTTTTGAGAATCATTACATTATTCAAGTCATCTTTCCACTCCAAGAAGGCTGATCTACTTTTTCAGAACCAAAAATATTTTCTTACAGAAATGACTCAATAGAAAAACCATACACATCAGTCTTCTGGATACCAAGGTTTTACAGCATTTGGTTCATTTGGCCTCAGTTTCAATTTCCAAAAAGACAAATCTTATTCTTAGTTCAGCCACCCTTACAGGGAGGACTTTCCAAGGCCAAAGCAGGGCTAGTTGGGAGACATTTTATGTTCCTACAAGTATACTACACAAGCCATCCACATCTGTACATGTACAAAGACAGATAAATACACTGTTCCCTGTGCTTATGGTTGACTCCTGTCACCTCAAAAAAAAAAACCAAAAAAAACCAAAACCAAAAAACAAAAAACTAAGATTACTTATTGTAACAATGCAGGCTCTACAGTAAGCTTTTTAAGTCTTTAACCCCTGCTCCTCAAGTGCAGCAGTTTGATTGGCCAAAGTCTTTTATTATAACCTTTATATCCAGCAAAAAGTATGTGTTCTAAATTTCAAAATTCATTCCACTGCAGCTTGAAAGTGTCTTATTCATTTCTGTTTTGTTTTCCAGGGAAGAAAACGTAAAGTAACACTTTCTGATGCCCCAGGAGTTTAAATTGGAAGTGACAGAAGACCTATTAGTTTATACAGAAACAGGAGAGCCATCTATTCCCAATGCCTCTCCAAACACCTTAAAAGAAGGTGATATGGGTTCCTCAGAAAGGATACTGGCAACCCTTGGAATAAAAGAAGGTGGGGACTGACAGTACCCACCCAACTGAAAAATGGTGACAGAAATCTCCAATAAAGCAGTGCAAAACTACAGAGAAAGCACAACAGGCACAGGGAAATCTACTGATTGATAGTTCCCATATGTGTTTTAGGGTAAAAGCTGTAGCCCATCAGGTCTGTCCCTCGGGTCTTGCCCCCTCTTTCTGTCACATCTGGAATAATAAGATTATACTGAATCAATTGCCTCCTATCTAAGAATAAGACTTATTCTGACCTTCTATTCTAATATAATTTTGTCAAACAGAGATGTTCTGGAGCGAGGTATCCCTGCAGTTTTATACAAACACACTGCTGCTCACCCAAGAACTGAAACACGCAAAATTTGCCATTCTTACTGGGATCCTTAGCACCTTACAATGTGTTGCGCAGCCAGAATAATTCATTACATCTTTTTATCTTATGGTTTTTTTTTTTCCCGGTGAGCTGCCCAGGACAGCATGCACAAAGACTGACAAGAGACTGCATGAATACCACTTCTGACAGAAAGCAGAGTTCAGCATTTATTCACTGTTAATTTGATGTACACTATTATCAAGAATACCGTAGTGCACAATGTTCTTGTAAGGTTATGAACTGGTCTGCATCTTTCCACTGCTAGAATTTAATACTGTACTAAGCGTGATATGTCTCATACATTATTAATCCCATCCAGTTCTGCACCAAGTTTCTATAAAACCACTGCTGAAATACTACACTCTTAAGGTCCCTGAGAAATCTGAAAGATATCATATTAATGTGGTTCTGTTTCAGATAGGTGCATTTAACCCGCACTAAACACCAGCACATTCAGCTTGCGTGTTCCTGGGGAATATTTATCCTATCACTAAAGCCTAGGAAACAGGGCTTTACTATAGTTTATGACAGCATTACAAATAGTGGTCAACACAAAGTAAAGTTCCAGATAAAATCTGAATAGGTCAATTAATGGTTTTAGAGAGCTTTAAAACAAGCAAAAAAATTTTTCTGGAAAACTGTGGAAAACTTTCATTCAAGAACAAGAATGAAAACTGATCAAATCCTAAAATGTACTGTCAGGATCACTGGCAGCATTTAGTGGCCTTCAGGAATATGTGAAATACTCAGCTCCAGTGCTGTGAAGCAAAGCAGAAAAACCTTTACAGCATATGTTCATCTCTTCAAAATTCTTATGCTTTTTTTTTTTCTTTTACCCCTCATAAAGCAAACATTCTTTTCAGGGAGAACGTGAAAGCTCTATTCCAGCTTCTGCAATATTCTGTTGCACTTTTTCCACTATAGAGATTTTCTCAAGAAATTCTCTACCAATAAATATTACTCCCTGCCACATATCTGCTATGTCAGTAATACTGAAAGAAAAGAAAATATGTTTAAACACAATATAAGGCAATGTTCCACTTAAGCCATGACTCTCTCTAACATTGCTGTAAACCTTCCTCTCTTGTGAGAGGTCAGTAGGTGTTTTAGCATCAGTTGCAGTTAGAACAGATGTAACTCTGTGCCTGATTCAGGCCAGTATCCAAAGTAATCCCCAAAAACAATTTTTCACTCAACACTCATGGGTTTGCTCTCCTTGGAATGCAAAGTGGTACATACACATACTAACACACAAACTCACACAGTGCCCCTGCTTTGGTGGTCCTCTAGAAGAAACTGTTATGCTTAAATTAAACTTCAGCCCATCTAAGCATAAATTACCTTCAGAAAAGGCTGCACCTACAAGAAAAAAATCTAAAAGCAAATTTAAAAAAAAAAAAACTCACACACCTCCCACCAAGGAAAACCCTAAACAAATTCACAAAACCTGACTTAAAACAACACTGGAAAAAAACAATCAGGATACAATTATACTACTTTCCAGGCTTCCAAAATTTAAGTTTTTAAGAAGAGTTATTTAAAGTATTCTTCAGAAAATGAGTTAAATCAGTTATTCTCTTATAAGTCAAGTGGTTTGTCTCACTTCCTCTCTTTTAACTTCAGCAACACTGAGCTAATCTTATAAGGGTTGTTCCAAATATTAATTGGTCCAAATGCTAGAGGGATTCCCAGGAGTAAGACAGCAATATCAGAATAGATTAAAACATTGAACATGTATGACATCCTTTTACATTTATAATAATTTGAAAGTCTGGCTACCACGAGCAATACATTGAACATACTAAAATGAGAAAATATCATACTATGGAATTTTCCATTTCTGACAGCAATTTAATCAGACAACTGCAAGAAACACTCAATTGTGTAATTAAGCTCTCTGGGTAAAAGACAACAAGACAATAAGTTTTTACCTTTTTTTCCTTTCATCTCCCTCTCCTGTCAAGTACATTTTTTCAGACATTCTCAGTTTAATAATGTAAAGATCCACTGCAATTTTTTAAATTGTGCTTTGTATTTACACTTGGCACAAAAATAAACAAAAAAAACAAAAACAAAAAAACAAACAAAACCAAACCACAGTAACATTATTGAATAAGTTACTTGGCAGCATTTTTTTTTTCCATTCAGTAGCTTTGTTCTCTTCCCATCCTTAATCAGCCCAAACTTCTGAAAAGAAATGCATAGGTACATTCTGAAACACTTCTACACGGCAGTAAGACAATGAATGAACTGTACTTAGCTACACACACAGGGGGCAGGTGCAGTGGTACTGACCAACGTTGTTCCATTGAGTATCTTCCACTGTGACCTACAAACACCTACAGTATCTCCTGGCAGCCTTAAATACTCAGCTGGGAAGGGGGGTATTGAAAGCAGGATTAATGTATAGATCTTCAACCCCACATCTAGCTGAAATAAGAAGGGAAAATGAAGGAAAAACTAGACTATCCAACGTGATAGAAGTAATAAAAGGGGAACATATTTCTCATCTGTTAACCTTGAATATCTGCTAGCTCAAGATTTTCACATTCTTCATGTATCACTTCACTGTTCACTCCTTAATAACCACTCGAAAATCAGCTGCACATTAAAGAAATGGAATATAAATTTGACTGGACTCACTACATCTGAGATATCCTCCAATACAGCATAAAGCTAATTTAGCTGTCACTTACTGTAAGTAAAATGACAAATATCTGTAATATCTGTCAAGATATGAAAGCTTTAAAGAGAGTTATGCAGCTGTCAACATTTTGATGACTTTAACAAGAGAAAAATAAACGAAGAGAGAAAATAGAGAGCACGTCTGTTGTGTATCCAGTTGCCAAATCTCCTATTACTTTTATTAATAATAATAAAATTACTTCATAAAATAAGATAAACAGCAAGGACTTCTGAAATAAGCTGATATAAGTAAACATATTAGTACTGGTGAAACACATCCATAGAAAACACTGCTAAAAAACTCAATGTAGGCTCCATAATTTTTGTAGTATTCAGCATTTTTTAATTTAGAATTACTGTTTATGAAACAACAACATAGAAAGCCTTAGAAAGCACAACCAAATTATGACTTATCAAATATTTATCTTCCTATATCTTAAGAAGTTCCATTCTTTACATAGTTTGGGGATTCAGTAGTAGTTGAAATCATTTTAGCTCCTGAAAGAGGAACTTGTTCAGTATCCAATGTTGCACACTTTTTACAAAAAGGCATTTCAAGGATTGGTTGGAAAGACATTTTGACTGAGGCAATTTTCATCCCCTTTCTTGCACATGTATTGTATCAGTCTATTTTTATTTAGCTGCCATTACAGGTGCTGACAAAAGCTTATGCCTTCCTCCCCTCTCTCTGCAGAAAAACAGAACATTTCCTCAGAGTCCTAGGTTGACTTATCCTGGTTTATATCCAGCTTTACAAGTTCTGCATAAAACACCCTACTCCAAAAGAAAATCTGAAATAAAGCTATTCTATCTAGGATTTTCATCTGGGTTACAGGAATAAGTTTTACAAGAATACACCTGCCACTAAATAACCCAAGATTAAGCAAAATAGAAAATGTCTCCTTTGTGTAGAAAAGAATAGTGGAAGTTTTGAAAAAATCTGATTATAGCAAATATGAAGACTAGAAGAAAAGTGTCTTCACTTTCATACACTGAACTCCAGCTAGACAATCAAAAAATTATATCTGTTTTGGGGACTAGGAAGGCAAATCCAATATTTCAGAAGTATTTTAATAGTGATGAAATCTGACACAGTGGTCAAAAAGCTGCTAAAATCAGAAATTTTTGTATTTTAATGCCCTTTTTCATTTTGCTCCCAATTTCGGACCCATAGTACCAAGCAGACTTCTGTAAAGCAAGAATTTATGGGTGACAGAAAAGAAGCAGCTAGCCTGCTTCTCATCAAACCTCAAGGTGAATCACCGAAGTAAGACATCGTTTTTCCAAGATATAAACTAAAAAAATGAGCTCCTGCAAGAAACAATAAAGGAGATCATACAAAGGATCCTAGAAGGAAGCAAGAAGAACATGTTATGTCTTGTGATTAACATCACCATATTTGTAAAACAGACTTCCTGCAATTGCAGGACGTGATAGTTACTGTTTGTTGTTAGAATACCTGAAGTTTTCCAAATAGTAATTTCAGTGGCTGAAGAAAAAGTCTGAATTTATAGAAAAGTCTCACTACTATGCCACCAAAATTATGTGAAGTTTTGCATCCATTTATCTAGAATAATCAAACATCTTACTTCATTTGAAGGCAATGTAAACTGATCCAGCTTAAGTTGATTTTCTAACTAACTCATAATAAACTAAAGTAAACTTCCCCTCCACTAAGATTATCTATTCATGGTTTGGCACAGCTATTTAAAGACCTTTCCAATTAGTAAAACAAAGCCTGTGAAGCACTCTTTTT
>VWZN01012645.1:14708-46497 GCA_013396955.1 Regulus satrapa | reverse complement strand
TTTTTTTTTTTTTTAAAGTGCACACACATGTTTTCTTTCTCAATTTTCAGTTTGTGATTTCCCAGATTTCCTTCTAACACCATCTGACTGTGAAAAATTTATTGGCCATTTAGACACAGATGACAAATTGCCAGGTGTGATCCAACCAGATCTCACACTAAGCAGAATCAGATTTACCTAAGACTTCACTAAGAGACCTAAGCAATAAACAAATAAAGGGACCCAGAAACCATGAAGATTGTTCTATATTGTCATTAACACAACAACAGAAGTGATTCAACATCTCAATATGGCCTGAAAAAGTGGTTTTCTAAAGCTGTGCTCATCTATGATCCTCAAAAATTTTATTAAGCCCTAAGATAAAAAATAAAAAAAAAAATCATACTACAGAAGAATGAAATTTGGTCGGGTACGGTGATGAGGAATACACAGCTCAGTTAAGATTCTGTCCTACTATATTTTACCCATAACATTTTACAGCCAACATATATAGGAGGGTTTCTTGATGAAAAGACGCTCATTGTAGGTTTTTTATGAGGTTTTGGCCAGAGAAAGACTGCCACGAAACGTGGTTTGTGGGTGTTTTGCTTGACTACGTTTACCCATCCTGAAAGACTAATGGGCATATCATCCCATTTGGCTCCAAAAGGAAGAAACAAAGCAAAACTGCAATAAGCTGTAAAAATGACAGTGTAGAATTGACATTTAGCTACTGAAAATAGTAACTTAATGACTTACAAACAGATTTGCACATCTATTTATCTCAACAACTATGTTTCCTATTTCATTTGTATGGATCTGTCAATACAAACAGCAAACCATACTTTTTAACCAAGAATAAAACCACTAAAAAGACACCTTGAGTTTGGATTTTTTGATAGTGTCCCTCGTGCAAAGGATGTAAGTTATTCACAGTCTTTTATCAGCAACTTCTTTTTAATTTATAAATTTGATTACAATTTTAAATCATATAAAAATCTGTATTATTGTGCATAATTTATCACTATTCAGTGTATAGACTAATTATCCTTAACCCAGCATACATGTGGTAAGAACTTGCAACTCACTTAGCAGATGACATTGGCAACAGTTTCTGATAGTGTCAGGAGAAGGGGGGAAATGGAAAAAAAAATAAAATCAACATTAGCTGTAAATTTATCTTTCTTATTTATACCTGTCCAAGCTCAGGAAAAAGAAACATGTCTTAGATATCAGAAAATGAAGCCTTCAAACATTGCTACTCCACATTATCACACATCTGATTTTTAAAAACAGGAACAGCTGCATTTACTGATAAGAAAGCAGGAAGATGTTGTATGTTTTTGCACAGATGTTTGTAAAATCCTTCTTTGTTAAGCATATGTCTAAGAAATAAGCCACCTTTAATCTTCTCTAATGATTAAGTCAAATGAAATAAATGACATGGCGTAGTATCTTTAAAACATATACAAATAAAAGAAATCAGCATTCCTGTTTTTATACAGAAAGGAAGTTATTTCAACTTTGGAACGCCAGCTATCACAACTACTAAGAACTGATTAAAGATCAATGAGATTAAACGTCAAGCAAATATTAATATTACTAGAAAAGTGTACTTAGAATCACACTCTCTGCATCAAATGACAATATGGGAGGATATCTCCCTTGTAAATGGGAGGTATTCCAAACAACTGAATTATGGATTAACAAAATATTAACAGCAGCCCTCACTTTGCAATGACGGCGTATATGATCACTACAACTTTTCATTATTCTTCATTATATAATTCAGCTAAGCAATCACGGCACTTGGAAAATTAATTTTAAGACAATAAAGCAAAGGAATAAACTCGTAAAAAGAAAACTCAATTTTTATATTTTTCTCCAGGTATGTACTTTATACACGTAAGGTGCCGTACATATAATATCATACTCTCTTCACTCAGCCATGGGAAGAGTTCAGAGACAACACATGCAACTGGGGCCTCGTGAGTTTCTCAGAACCTAAATCAGCATGTCTCAAGTGAGGATTTGGGATACATGTACTTTTTTAATAAAGCTCAGGCAGGTTCCTCTGAAGTACTAACTATTTCAAGCACCACATCATAAACTGTCAAACTGTATCTGAATAATCCCAGACTACCAAACTCAGTAATACCATCAGAATTCAAATCTTTCACATAACAAAAAAAATCTTTACAGGTTGTCTAAACATTTATGTAAAACCAGTCAGTCCCAGAGAGGATGGGTACCCACCCAGGGCAAATTTCAGTTGCATTCACAAAATTGGTTCAGACAGGGAAGGGTAAATATTCTTGAACCTGAAAGTCACGTTTTATAGTGTTTATGAATGGGCAAAACCCACAAGAAAAGTAACACCTATCTCCTAAAGATGAGAGGGAAAGAACTCAGGAGCTGTAGGACCCCAGAGGTCCCACCAAGGAGCAAAGCTGAGAAGGAAGCAGGGCTGCCCCGTCAGCAGTACCAGAGCTGAGTAAAGAGGAAGAGCCAGGTCATTCCTTACACAGCACCACAGCCTGGGAACTGGACCGTGTACACGAAAATATGACCTGAACTCCAACCAGAAACCATCGTGTGTGCTGTTTAAAACGACTGTTTATTAGGCAAGCACATCAAAGGAGAAAACTGCTTCCTAAGGAGCAAAGAATTAAGCTGGCACTGACAAATAGGAAGCATCTGAAATCAGGAGAAAATAGCTCACTTAAGAACTGCCCCACCCATTAAGTAACAGCCACTACTTCAGACTCTCTGAAGTCATCTCAGTTACAAGAATATTGCAAGAGATAGAGTAGATAGCTATCTATAGATTAGATAACTCTCTACTGAATAATGTGTTGTGTAGAAGAAAAAGGCCAAAAGCACATAGAAAGCTATGCAAAATATGACCCAAAAAAAAGCAATTTCATATTTTTCTTCCAGAAGTTTATGTAAGTTCCCATTTTCATTCAGAAAAAAATATTCTTTTTAACAATGGCTTATTTTAAGAACCCAGAGATGTTCAAAGATCTTTTTCAGAACAGATCAATTCTTGCTATAGAGCTGATGCTTCAAAATGCTGCATGTTAAAAAGCAAACTCATCATTTTACAAGCAACTCATTAAAAAAGAAATTGTTTTATCACTATACGAACTCATAAATTTGACATGGATTTTATTTCTCACTAAGTACTGCTCAAGCTTGTTCTTTTCTTGAATATGAAGAGATGGCTACTTCCAGCAAGAGCTGAAACACAGCATCAATTAAATGCAGGTGGATTGTTCCTTCTAATATAGGAGAGATTCTAACTGGTGGAATGTAAAGGAAATCACTCAACAAACTAAAAAACATTGCTTTCAGCTCTCAGGACAGGCATATCAGTAGTAGGGCAGCCCTGTACCATATATTTCTGCCACATACTTCTGAAGTGTCAACTACACAAAACAGAATGTGAACTGGTCTTTCTGCTTAGACTCAAAATTAGGTCAGCCTACAGTAATGGCTTAAGATCAAGAAAACTTTCCAGCTGTTCATTAAACAATTAGGCTAAGACTCAACTCATGCAACTGAAATCATAAAACATAAAGAGCCTTTAATTACCACAATTCCATAGATATATGTATTAGAGGAGACAGCATGGAGGTGAAATGCTCTGTAACATATCATTTTTCTGCTCTTAATAAAGTCAATGGCTGCGATAGACTTTCAGTGACAAAATGAAAGCCAAAGCTACTACGTGTTTTAGAACATTAAGTCAACATTTAGTACTGCCAATGTCTATTTTAAAATAACCTAAATATTTTACAAGTTCAAGGAAAAAAACAAAACAACTCCCATTAACACAAGAGCAAGCAAAAACACCAAAAAATCTTTGGAAGAAAACCAGAGGGTTAGTCCTTTTTGGAGGTCTCTGTTCTTTAATGATTCTTATTCCCAAAGGCAAACTCATAAAAGTACAGCTAAATACTCAGCACAACAAAGGGAAGCCAAACTACAGAAGCACTGCTGGAAAGAAACATAAAACCTTACAATGAATTAATGAGCTAGAATTGGAGCTGCAGTTCTGCCTACTCCTATTCTCTACTTGCTTTCCTTCCACTCTGTGCCACAGACCATGGTGTAGTCTTGGCTTACAGTGTGGACAGTGCAGTGGGAAGCAAGAGCAGACATCTTCAAATAGAAGAGGACAGAACAGTACTGCTGATCTATCTGAATATGCCTTTAACTGAAGAGCTCACAGGGGCACCATTTAGGGCCAGCAATAGGCAAGGTCATTTCAAATTAAGGATTTCCAGAAAGGCTATGCAGAGCAAAGAGACAAGTCCACGCACACAGCTTTTCTAGTTTTTTTGGTTTTTGGTTTGGTTTTTTGTTTGGTTTGGTTTTTTTTTGTTTTTTGTTTTTTTTTGTGCTTTAATTCTCTAACAGTGGTTTGCATTCAGCAAAGAATCTAGCAAAAAGTAACAGGACATATACCAGTCATTGCATGGTTCAACTAAAGCAAATCAAGCTGTCCACATTTAAACCTGCTCACAGATTTTGCAGAGTCAACAATATACCAATAGTGACTGATTATATTAATTACCTTCTAGATTAATGTGTGGCCTTTTGAGCTGTGTTGTTCAATAGAATAAAACCAAGAACTGATGCTGCAGAATAGTGCAACTCAGACTTTTCCCATGAAACTTGACTAGTTTCTACGCTGTAGCAAATGAAAGTTTTAAGTGCTAACCCTCTATCCCCTTTCGTCCTTTGCAGGCCATAGTAGCACAAACATGCTAATTTCATGCACTGAGATTTCTCAATTCAGCAAGGACCAAAACAAGAATTGTTTTCTGAAGCTTTAATCAGAAATAGCACAACTCAATATTATTATGCCAAAATTATTTTGTTCCTTCCTATCCCTCTTTCCTCAGCTTCATTCTCCTGTTTAATGCAAATACCCTAGGAAGTAAGAAACAATCATTCCTTTTTGTTTTGCTTATGAGCAGAAAATGATATAAAAATATGGTAGAGTTTCTTCCAAAGGTTTGAGAAGTTTTGCTTTGGTACTTGCACAGTCAATCAGCATGATGATGTTGTTCAGTGCAACTGGGAATAGAAATATAAAAGTCCATCTGGTCATAAGAATGAATGCATATTTTACCATTTAAACATATGCTTACAAATCCACTACGTATTTCACTTAAAAAGTCCTCAAACTATAATCCCAGTACCCTAGGTAGAGGCAGGATAAGAAGACTGGAGGGAGGCAGGTTTCCCCACTGCAGCGACTTGACTTCGCTGTATCTATCACAGCAGAAATGCTGCCAATTATTTCCAGTTAAAAGACTATCTGTACATTAACTATTTGTGATAATTTCATTTTTTAAAAGGTCACTGCTAATAAATTGTGGAGGGGGGGCTGCAAGGGAGGTGGAACAGAAAAAAAAAAAAATTCTAATATTAAAGTAACAATTTCAAGATCCAGAATAATCATTATCTGATAGCAAAGAAACCCCAGGATTTGGTACAAAGTGTGCTTCAGATTTTCAAAAATTAACACTAAAACTAGGGTATACACTATAGCTATACAATAGTTTTCCTTCTCCTGAATCATTATCACAATTTTTCCACTGCAGAAATTTTTTTTCACTACTAGAAAGTTACACAACAGTACCACTTTATCAAGAAGAATATTTTCCTAATTCTAGAAGCAGACACTCTAAATTAATGAAATGCTGTTTGATGTTAAGGGATCCTAAGTGCAAAGAAGTGGTTATATTTTATTTTTAAAATATTGTGCTGCTTAATGATGCAATAAAGTGAGTCCTAACAAGAAATCTTCATCTGCAATACTTAAATTAGCTACCATAATGTAAAAGAGAGAGAAACAGGAACCGTGCTGAGATTGACAGCCACAGAAGTACTTTGCTACTATAGTCTATACTTTCAAACTGTCCTTAAAAATATATCAATATAAAAATTGATTTTCGAATTTAAAAAAAAAAGTTATTCTGTTATCCTTCAGTCATCTTTGAAGGGCAAAGCCAATTTTGAAAACATCTGTGTACAGTTATATTGGACTGTCTTCAGGCTGCAATTTGACTGAGGAAGGCTTCCAAATGACAAAACTGACACTGCACTAATACTATCATCTCCACGGGTTTAGCTCAGGCTCCAAAGTGATGTCAAGGACAGATCAACATTTGAGATAATCCAAAAATGATTCAGAGTATATAAACAGGTATAACTGATTTACATTCAGCTTCACATTATGTAAAGGACAGCATGAATTTGACCTCTTGTATTAATTCTACTCTGCAATGTTATCAATTCAGTCAAAACATACTGAAAAATTTATTCCAATTATTATCACACTATAAAGGAAGGAACCAGTATGGCACTTAGAGAAATCAACACAACACAAGTGAGGCAATAAGAAACTCAGGTGATCTAGCCAACAGCACATTATCAAGAACTGATAGGCTCTGCAAATATTTCTAATCCTAATTTAGAACTCAAGTAAGTTTTGGGGATGGTTATGTTCATTGTCTTATTTCTTAGAGGAATAATTCATGACATATTTAAAGACATATATACATCTACTAGACAAAAATGCAATATACATATTACAAACAAGTTAACAACTGCACGGTAAAAAGAGAGGAAAAAAAATATAAAAGGAGCTCATTAGACTACCTCTTACAATATCCCAGTCATTGTGCCCACAATTCCTTAAAAGATTTGTACGTATTTAAGCTGTAAGGGGCTTCTTCCCAATCCCAATGTGCTATTGACTTTATTGGTGGAAAGATAGAATTGTGAAACATTTGAAAACATGCTTTTTCTTAACAGAACACTGTAACTAAAAATAATTAGAAAAGCATTTTAAGATCAATCCATATCTCAACATACAATATGAAATGCTAGCTATAGTGCAACTACTTATGCTCATTCAAATATTTTCATCCATTATGTTTCTTTTACTAATAATTTCTTCGGCTAGAATCAAAGCCTTTAAACAAAGTTTTCCAAAAATCTCGTAACATAATGACACAAAACATCCTGTATCCCATTCTAACACTATCCCTTTATCCATCTTTCACTACAGGTGTTATATAAATGAACACACAGATGAAGCTTATACTAAGGATTTCTGGGTGACATTGGAAAAACAGAAACAGGACTAAACTATCCAAAGGCTACTTCTACCCCAAAGCCCAAAAGAGTTGGGAAGGACAAAAAAAAAACCAAAAAAACCCACAAAATATGCAACAAATCTCTGCCTTTCTACCCCACCAACAGAGCAAGAAATCCCTCAGAACTGAGGCTGCAGGCTGTGGGCATGTTGTCCTCAGTCATGACTCCAGCCTAAGGCGTTCCCATCTTACACTTCCCTCCAGTTGTTTTCGGGCCTGCTTGCACAGCACACTCCTTAGTCAGATACACTAGGACAGCTAGGGAGGTGACACAGAAATGAAAACAGTCAGCACTGATAGAGGGAATATTTTCAATGAACACTGCTGCCAAGAAAATGATACATAAAACATCACCTTCCCAAGTTCATATCTGTGAGATTTATAGAAATCAGGCTTAAGCATCTCTTTCTAAGGCAACAGTATACTCACTCAGTCCAGCTTTCACAGAAGAAGCTCCATGTTTATATCAAAGTTAAATTTAACATAGAAACAGACAGTTTATTTAACTAACTCTAAAGGAAATCTTTAAACATCAACAGAAAAATGGCTCCATTTAATCCCCCCTCCACCAAAACAACAGACACTTTAACAATGGTCAAACTAACCTGTTGAATAAAGCTGAGGGTCACTTTTTATCCATAGTACGAACATCCAAATGGTTGTATTTGGCACCATTTTCCGGGTGAAAAATGTCCTTGTGTTCACTTACAAAGCCGACAACTACTTGCTACTACAGTTGTACA
Organism: Regulus satrapa; assembly: GCA_013396955.1. Classification (NCBI taxonomy): domain Eukaryota; kingdom Metazoa; phylum Chordata; class Aves; order Passeriformes; family Regulidae; genus Regulus; species Regulus satrapa. The sequence continues at coordinate 38,597 of VWZN01012645.1, read as the reverse complement.
GTCACCACAGATGCACAGTTACAAGAACTTTAAATTGAGCACATGGGGCATTTTTCAGCAGCCTGTGCTCCAACAAATAGTATATCCCCGGATCATTTTGTTCTTATCAAAGTGTTTATTATTAATTATAGTTCTATAATGTTGGTTTCACATAAGCATTTACCCCTTTTAGATCTTCTGTGGACTCATAACATGAAACACAATAATGAAGAGCTTTCCAGAAGAAAATTAAAATTCATTTGAGATTGTAATGTATTTATTTCCACTTCAAGAGGGCAAAATACACAATGTTTCCCAGGACTTGACACTAGAATTAAAGAATTAACTAGATAGTTAGAAAGCCAAATATAAACACAAAGTAAATGCAATGATCAAAACACATTAAAGAGGCAAGAGGGCATTAAAGCACCACTGTCTTCAATGATACAATGACTAGAAACAAAATGTTTCCTTCAGAAGTATGTGGGATGAAAACTGTGGAATTTATTCAGGAAACAACCTCACTTCTGATTATGGAGATAAATTTCCAGTGTTAGGCTATAAAATAATCTGGAGGAGGAGAAACAGTAAAGTACATGACGACCTAATAACAAAGTTATCTATATAACAGCAGAAGAACAAGGCAGAATGATGTAAAATGAGAGGCATAGTAGGTCATAATATTTTAACATTCATTGATGGGAACAACTGTTTCCATGTCCATGTTCTCTTCATTTATAGAAATCATGGGAATTCCTTCTGAATAACATCATCGTTTCAGCTGACATGAAATGAAAATCTCTCGACAGGCAAATGAGCCAATGGAAATTTCTGAAATGCCGCTTCTACTAGAAAAACACTGAGGTATTCAAGTCTGCTTCCGGTGAAAGGTAACTCTTCTGCCCCACCATCCGTCTCTCTCTACCTTGTCATTCTGCCTGCTCCTTACACAGGCGAACAGCTCTTATCATTTATCTCCTCGGCATAATGCCTTTGCAAGCACTGCAGTACAAGAAAAATTTCAAGATGCAAGTCTCCATCACAGAATCATCTGACTCAGTCCTCTGAGTTACAGTTTAAATGTTCAAAGAAAACAAAGAGATGCAATCTAACTATGAAACAGCAGAACAGAACCATGCAGGAAGGAAACAGTAGTGAGCAACTTTAGGCAGGTAAGAGCTTTGCATGCTGCACCAGGAGGTGTTGGTTCAGATCCCAGAAAGAAATGCACTTGGACTCAGTGAAGAAGTGTACTAGTTATGGGAGCTAACACTACAAGAAAATAAGATCGTATCCCTTCGGCTTCTGGGAGCCCCAGGCTGTGCAGCATGGCATGGGGCCTCCCGTGAGGGCACAGCCCACTGTGCAATGCCATCCCTAGAAAGACTACACCATTTGGCTCATTTCAGCCCTGGATTTCTTCAATGAAAACAACTCTGTGTTTCATTTCTACGGATAAATAAAAGGATGTTTACGTGAGAGCTCGTTGCTGCAGCCCTAGATAAAGGCAAGGCCACAGAGCTGGTGTAACCGGCGGGCAGGAGCTGCCCATGGCTCATCTCTGGCAGTGGGAGGTTGGGCTCAGCCCAGCACCTGGGCAGCACAGTCCAGCCTGGCCCTGCTCAGCTCCCTTCCTCCCATTCACCCTGCTGTGTTACCAGATTCTGTCAACAGTGCATCTCAGCAGCAACAGTTCTTTGTTTTACAGGACCTGCAGCCTGTGCTTGGAAATAATCTTTTGCTGTCCACGTAGGATGGGAGATAAGCCTATAGTCTGAGGCCAGCAAGAGTTCCCCTATTCAAAATCTAAGTGTTATCTTTTGGGGTCTGAAAAGAATTTTTCAGAATATTCTCTGAATAAATGTTTGCTTGCTTGTGCTAGATTGTTTAACAACACTCAAGGAACCTTCTAGAAAATACCAAAAGCACAATGACATCAAAACACCCAAACTATGCAAAATGGCTGAAAAATATTCAGCTTAAATAAAAGAAATTGTCCAGTGGAAAATAGCACAATTGTTCACTAGACTGAAACAGCTCAGCTCGCACACCATATACTCTGTTCATGAATAAGTATTTTTTAAACATAAGAAGAAACTGCTGTGCATTCTACATTTGAAATGGCAAAGCATTTACCTGAATTAAATATTAATAAATTTCATGATACAAGTTTTTTGATACAGGTTTTTAATCTTTTTCTGTTTCTGTTGTGGTTTGTTGGGAAATATTTACTTTTTTCACGTTGGCAATAAAAATAAAAAAATTGCTTATTATGATAGTGGTTCATAAGGCTTTTAAGACAGCATTAACTGTAGTTAAAGCTCCTGTAAGTGAAAATTGCATCTCCAGTGGAACTGAGATTACACAGTATAAATTCTAAATGCACTATTTATGGCAAAAAGAAACAGAAAAACAAAAGCAGCAGAGAAAAAATGCAAGTCATACTTGCAAATCCATTTTTTTCTTCCCTGTGTATAAACATGTAAACTGACTAAACGAGTAGGCTGGATAGTTGTCTTTTTTACACTACTGATAAAATTTTCATCACGCTGAAGAGTTTCAGGGTAGGCTAAATTACTTTTGCATACTATAGCTTGCCTAGTACACTAGAAACCAAAGTGCTCTTTCTGAAATTCCACTCTGTCTTCTCAAATCCACACTTTTCCAAAAGAAATTTGCTTTTTCCCATTGCCTTTTATTTTTAGAAGGGAAGCCAGGGGAGAAGAGGAATACATTTTTGACTCGGGTTATTTCAGCAAAACTCACACTCTTCCAACATATTTATTCCAGAAGAATCCAGAGCCTAGAGCATTTTTTTGGTCATCCTCTCTACATTTTAATCATTCCAGAAGCAATGAGAACACACAGAGAAGGGAAGCAGTTCCTTTTCATTCACATGATGTCTCTGAAAGTTTTCTCATATAAAGAGACTTTTAAAAATGATCTCCAGTATCATAAGGCAACTGCTATCTCAACAGAAGCAAAAGCGGGGAACAGAATTGGGTTACAGCCATGTAAGTATGCACACTCACAAAGCAGTCATTAATTAAGATATGCCTGACTGATAGCAGTGCAGTCACTCCTGTCTACACGGTTTCTCAGGACTAGCATGTGCTTTTGGAACCTGGGTAGCCTTCTCCATGGCTCTGCCCCATTGGCATTGATTATGTATGATTAATGGTTTAAAGGAATAAAAAGAGAAAGGTCAACTTCTGAGTTCAAAACAGAGCAGCTACATGGGGAGTAATTAAGATACTTGTGTAAGCATGATTAATAAGCACAAACTGGCACACTGTGCTGTAAACAAGATGCAACCAGATGGTCAGGATGAAAAGGATTTTTCCTAAAAAGCAATTTTTCAATGCCTTGGAAGTTGGCTTATTTTTCCGCCTCTATGCCTTACACAACTCATTATCTACACATCCTAAAGGGAAGAAAGAAATAGTAACCCCTTCAACATTCCCCCTTTCCTGGCTTTTTTCATACAGATAACTACAGTTTGCATGTAAATGGATTCAACTCATCTTTGTTTAACGTTGCCTTTTATGTCGAGTTTCATGAATTGCTAAGCCTGACAAGGTTCACTGGGAGTCTTTTAACTCCCACCCACAAGTTCTCCCTGGCTGTCATGTGACTGGCAGTATAGAGGGATCAGCAATGGCATTTATGGGGAAAGAGGGAAGACAGGTGTCAGAACGGTCCAGCAGGCAAACCGAACGAACACTAATCAGCTCTGGTGTTCTTTTACAATCCATATCTAATTCACAAGTTTCATTCTTTCTGAAAAACAATTACTAGGTTTTGAAGTTCATTGTGCATTTACTCAACTGTCTCTTCACATTAACGTAAGTGGGAACAAGAAAAAAAGAGTCAGCAGGCAAGGGACTCAAAAGATCAAAAGATCTTAGAGAAGATGAAGGCTTTATTTTAAAGTAATATAATTACAGATGAGCATAATGTTTTACAATAAATTTAAATGTATAGTTACATCCTTATGCGCTAGGAAAATATTGGCTGGTTGTCTCTCGGGCTGAAACTCTGGTATATACAAATGACTTCGCTGAGAGAAGAAAAAAAATCTCATTGCAACATCAAAGGAATGGATATTAAGGCAACAGTGGGAACAACAGAATCAGCACTCTGGGAAGCATCTACACTTATAAGGCTCATCTCTGAGAAATAATAATAAAAGATTACAAAAGGAATATTTTGCACATTTCAAATTCCTCTCAGTTCAACATATTCTCCATAGGTAAACTTAACTTCACTTAGTTTATAAAAAAAATTTTTAAAACCACAACCACAACTCCCCATTCCCCACTGACAAATCCTCTTACAGTTTGAGTATATAATCTGGTAAAGCCTCAGCTAATCTTCATTGGTGGTAGTGTTACTGACTCCAGTATTGGTATTTTTTTTTTTTTTTTTTTTTTTTTTTTTTTTGTGGTATGTATAATGTTAGGAGACATCTTAAACTCCAGCATGTTTTCTACCAAGTACAGATCTCTTAGGCACTTCATTTTCACCCCCACAAGAAGTTACAGACACACAGCATCTGTTTTGCAAATAATCCTTTTCCTCCATGTAAATGAGCATCCTTTCAAGGAATTCTATACAGAGAGTAAAATACTTGGTAAGTGAAATGAAAAAGGCCCTATACCATGACCTCAGTGTACCATGATCCCATTGTTGTACCATGTCCCTTGACGTTTATGCAACTTAAATCCAGAAATATTTCTTCTATGAGACAGTAACACTTTCGAATACACATTTTGATTAAAACTCAATACATCACTCAAGTATTAAGTGACTTAGAAGTTTTCCTAATGTCTGAATTGTGATTCCAAGAACAGGATAGGCACTCACCTAGAGATACAAGAGTAAAGGAACTTCCAAGGAATTAGCCACATAGAGATGAAAAGCATTTTCCAGTTCGATGTGAGTAATTTTGGCACCTGAAAAAGCATCCTGGTATGCAACTGCTTTCCCTTTTTCACTGAGCACATATTTTAATTTCTCGTAAGACACGCCTGTATCAGTCCTGACTTTTACCACCACCCATTAAATAATGCCTCCCAGACAGGCAGTTATCATGAAATTCTATAAGCAAGTCAACATGGATCACTAGCATACTTCACTTTTAAAGTTGCTAAAAGGAGAACATTAGTAAGTTAACAATGACCACTGATAGGTTAGCGCTGCTAAGGACACCCCTGTAGACCTACATACCCATAGTTGAGAAATAGAATTAATTTAAAGCCATCCTACTGGACTGCCAAGAGTTTAGCAGGAAAACAAAGTAAATAATCTCCACACATCCTGGTTTCACACAATTTTCAAATTTGCTTTGCAAAAGCATAAAAATTAATATTGATTATGCCCAAAAATATTGTTTGTCAGGAGTACAAACCACTGTGTTGAAGAAAAAAAAAAATCAAGCTCATGTGAAATGTGCATCCATTAATATTTGTGTTATTAGTTTATATAGGATGAGTCAGACTATAGCTCCATCCCACAATTAATCAATCATTCTCATATTTCTGGGTTTTTTCTGTCTATTGTATGAACAAAAAGTAAGTAAGAAGACAAACTGACATGGATGTTACTCACCAGTGCTGATAAGTAAACAGGAAAGAAAGCTGGAGAAATAAACTTGCGCTAAAAACATTCTACATATTGAGAGCTTCAGCTTCAGACTCTGATTACTTATCTTTTAGAACAAGTGCATGTATTCAACATTGAGTAGTCATTTTCCCTGAATTACTTTTTTTTCTAAACCACAGCTGAACAACTTATACACTACACAGAAGACTTGGAGTTAAAAAAACCAAAAAAGAAAATTTAATAAATACACAGACTTTCCTGTTTCGTATTTTCAGCTAAAAAGCTCCAATATCTCATTGAAATATAAAATTATATCAACATTTTTTATTTTGTTTTTAAGAAATAAAAACCATGAATATATTTTCATTACCACTTGGAAAGGTTTTCAGACACATTCACATGTCAACAGAAGCAAATCAACAGTAAACACAAACTTTACTCTAGGAAACCTAGGATGATTGATCTTCCAGGGGAAATTTGAGAAAGATTTAAACTGTCCCATATTAACTAATCCAAGCACACATAACGAGCAAAACCACATTACAGGCTCATAAGAAGTCATCCCTGTGACAGAGTATCCAGACTCCACACAGAGCACACCCTGCAAGCCTTCTCCTTAGCACCTCAAATCCAAGTCTGACAACCTTTATGCTTATTTTATGCTTGTTTCTTTCTTTCTTTCTCCACCAGAAAAAGCAGAGTATTCATTTTATCTTAATGGATTAAGCTCCATATTCACCATGCTATTAAAAGCCATGCTTATGCCATTATTTAAAAATTATTTTCTGCAAGACCACATTGGAGAGTGCTCTTGGATCAGCTGTGAAACTTTACAAGGACAACTATATATTTCTATCTCATTTTGCTGTCTGAATGACATCCCCAATAATATCTTTGATTTCTTAACAGTTTAAAAGGAGAAAATTATTTGGTTGAACACAAACAACCAAAACTGATTATGAATGCACTGGGGAAATTGGTTCCACACAGTGTTTTTGCAAAGATCCTATTTCAGACTACAGTACACACTATGGACAAACACACCACAATTTCCCCAGACTGAAAAACAAATATCAGGTTGTTGTAAGCCTGTTTTATCTTTTTAAACCAGTCCTACCCTGGCAGCATCTCTAGTTCAAGCTAATTCTGAGTGACTTTAGACATCAGGACAACGCTGTTCCACACGTCAACAAAACTGAGAACTGACAGGTAGACTACAAACAATGACAGTCACGAAGCAGCAACTAGGTTAGCTTAACTNTTTGGCTTTTTTTTTTTTTTAGTGGGGGGGAGGGGTGGGGAGGTCCTCAAGGCATATAAACTAGTGCAGAGACCACAGTGAGATATGCAGATATAGTATAGTCTATATGGTCAAAACATCCTGATTTTCGAACAAGACTCGATCAGTAAGCAAAGATGTCTCTGAGTGGTATCAGTAACACTGATAACCAACAACATTTTTGCCAGTAACAACCTTTAATCATTTATGTCTCTGTGTTTTGAAGTGATATATTTCAAAAATGTCAAAACTCTGTGAAATGTGGTACTAAAATTAATAGTCTGTTTGCTTTCCCTATTGATATACCAGGTTTCAGACTGTCAAAGTGCTTTTAGTTGTAAAAGAAAAAGTACAAAGTTGTTTTGACAACTACAAAAAGATTTATCAGTTACATGTACCTGCTGAAGTACCTAGATTCTCAAAGTGAAAATGTGTGTATGCAAGGTTCTAATACTAAAAGTTGTCAAGTGAATATCAATACATTAATCTTGCAAACAAGATAAACTTTAAACTATTTTATCATATAGCATGTTACCTTGAGCTGAGGTGAGTTACTTAACACTACTAAATTAATTTTCTACCTCTGTTTTGCTTTCAGTAGGCATTTTTCTCATGCTTTCAAAACTTGAGTTCATCTGTGTTATAGTGGATTTATTTCTCTCTAAGCCATATATGCATATGATATCTCATATGCATGAATATACAGCAAAGTGCATGTAACACACAGAGAATAATTCACATTCCTATTCTCTGTTGCTTACCTAATTCACTTGAGCTAACACGAGCAGAGTAAGCACAGAAGAAAATTCTTGAAAATATTAGATTTCAAATTCACACCATGAGATGATCATCATTATTATCATCATAAGGAAAAAAAGGCTTTTTTGCATCTCATCCCAATCCTTTGCAATCTGGAAAAGTGGAATATTCACATCTCTTAAATTGCAAACAACAAATTAACAAAACCCTTTCATGTACAATTGCTCAAATTTATTATTAGACTAAATTATCCCTACAGCTTTCCATTCTTCTGTGACTCTAAGCTAAGGAGTATCAGTTAGTCTTATTAGGATATTCCTTAAAGTTCCAAGTGTCTGCAAGATATTTTACACTTGCTTTAAGAAACTCAGATAGAAAGAGACTTCTATAACAAGTATTCAGCACTGATAGCAAATATAGGAGAAGTGGACAGTAGTAAACAAACTGCATTTACAGTTTAGGCTTCATCTTTTTAAATCTAAAACCCACCATGCACCCAGAAATGCAAATGCTACTTTATCAAAGATGGATTCATTATTACAATTATAAATTCTATCAGCTAAATAGTTGTGACTGTATTGGAGTTCATTTCCCAAGTTACATTGGATGAATTATAAAATATTTTGCTAAAACTTCTAATATTGAAATTTAGCACCCTCTTTATTATTGCATTAAAACAGTCATTAAGAATTATCAAGCACTGCTCCATATAATTCTGTAAGATATCTCTGATTTTCACATATAGCTTCCGTAGAGAACATCAAGATTTTTAAACTCACATTTTTTTCCTTTGTTTTGCCACAAAGAGAACTGAACTTTCCCCAAAGTTTTATTTTTCATATCAAATCAATATAACTGACAAATAGCACTTCCTGCATTATATGATATAGCAAGAACAGCTAACAAAGCACTGGGAAACTACTGCAGGTTCCCTTCCTTCACTGTCCCATGCAAAGCTTGGAAAACAATCTGTAATCTGATAGATTCTGAACTCATGTCGAGGTCAATAGGAAACTCATTCTTTTATCTGCACCTGGATTAGCAACTATAATGGACTCTTTTCCACCACCCAAACAATGTTTCTCTTTTAAGTCTTAACACCCTTACTTCTAGAATCAATTAATAATATCATCCTTAAAACAATCACATGCACAATTCTGCATTCACTTTATCCCCCTTTATTGTATAATGAAGCAAAGGGACTAGTAGGGCTCGATCATGATGAGACCCCAGTGCTCTACAAAGCTTAAAGTATTCAGTTCCACAAAATACACCATTATATACCTTTAAGTATCAGCAAAATTAGTACTGTATTTAGCTAATAAAAACAAAGAATCATTTTGCTTAGATAATACCTTAATGCCGCAAAGAACCTTACTGTCCACAACTATGTAAGTTTTACTTGAAGTTCTCACATACTCAGTCTCAACAGGAAGACAAATTTTCTCAAATAAGCCAAATAAGCAAAAGTTTCTCCAGAACCCACAAGCATTACACAAAAAACATTTGTGTAATTTAATTACACCAATTTAAATGCAGCAATTTAAGTCATTGACTATGCAATGACCACCAGTTCATCACCAATGAACCCCATGCAGTCTCCCTCATAAAGGCTTAAAAACGTCTAGAAAACCCCATGCATGCAAGTTCAGTCTCCAAAAAGAATCCAAAAGAGAAAACAAAAACCTTGAATCTCTCGTAATACAACACTCCTAGCACACAAGGTTGATGCAAAACATTTGTTTTTAAGGTACAATGAAATAAAAAGAAATCACACAAGTAAAATCAAAGCAAGAAACCACAGCATTATCTCCTCTGGTAGCAGCACACAGTCTCAAGCTCCCACGAACAAACTCCTTGCCTTTTAGGAAATGAAGATGATTTCCAGCAGCAGAGCATCCCTGTTTTGGTTGAAAAATATTTTTTCTGTATTCTTTTTTAGAAGCAGTCAATTCCAGAGCAAGAAAACTTTCTTCTTTCCACCAAGTCCTTGCAATTGAAAGTGGCAAATTTGAAATTGATATTTGAATTTGAAATTGAAATCTGAATTTGAATTGAATTGAAATTTGAATTGAATTTGAAATTGAAATTGATAAATTTGTGTATTGCTAAATACACATGAACTTATAAGGAGAGGCCCAGGTGGAAGCTATAAGACTTAGAAACTGAAACACCTGGGACAGAAAAATCTTTTACCTTTTTCAAGTGATTTCAGCTGTGGCCAAGGGATGGAGTGAGGGGACCTTGTTTGCTAGTGAAAAGCAAGGATTAAAGACAAACTGTTTCAGTAATTTTCTCTCCAGTCTGTGCTAAGTACTGAAAGCCTAAAGACAATAGCTCAAAAATTAAACACCTCTCTCACATCGACCTTCGCTTTTCTCCTGTGCTGTATAGTCACTACAGTCACTTTTTGAGGAATGGTTGACTTCTGCTTTTTCCACAGTATTTATCACAATTTAAAATTAAGTTAGTTGGAGGTAATTTTCATTATTTTGATAATTCATTATAGCACCAAACTTGTAAATGCAGTTAAGCTTCTGGCTTAGCATGGTATAAAAGTGGATCAGAGGAGCAGTGAGAAGGAGCAAGTGATCAAATTCCAACCAGCACCTTCATTTTCAAAGTACCAAGTAGAAACACTTGTGATTGTCTTGAGGCAAAAAAAGAATGGGTCAAGACTGTGTTATTTTGGTAGAATTTAGGCTGGTAAGCTGCAAGAACCATCCCAGCTCTCAAATTGTGTCCTCTCCTCCAGCCTAATGAAGGTTTGTCATACCCGGAGATACAAGAATACTGAATACAGGATAACTGGAACTATGACCATCTCTCTGTAGAGCTGAGGAACACAAAACATTTGGTTTCATTGAAGCAGTTCCCCTTGAGGCCATATGTCCTGACAGGGTCACTGCAATCCTGTGATTACTCATACCTGGACTAATCACTTCTCTTTTCCTATGCAGTCATCATACCCTGCCTGCCTGGTGTCCACAGAACAGCAGGTTTTTCTTTCAACTCAGCCTCACTCTCTCTGACACAGCCATACTTCTCACTGCCAGCTCTTTGAGTGTGATGTGGGGTTATCCTGCTGCACCCCTGCCACAGCCACAAGGTTGGCAGGCCCTTGCTGCTGGCCAAAGCTGGTCACCTTCATTTCATCCATTCCCTCACCCAGGAATTTACTCACAGACAGTTATTTGGGGAGATTACGCAACACACACATTGGTACTCCATCTCCATAGGTAACAATCTAAAAATGCATGCTTTATTTCCTCATAAGGAGAAAGGAAAAGCCTCAGAGAAGTACACCATAATTATCTTAAAAGAGTTAGTACAATAGGTGTCTATATTCACAAAGCAAAGCTATTGTCAGAAGCAGAAATCTGCACATAGCAGCAACGTGCTGTTCTTTAAAGGTGTGTGACTCCTGCTAATAATGTAAATTATTTATACATATTGTTTGCACACAGGCTGGACTCACCTTGTGAACTATATGCCAGATAATGTTCCCTTCTGCAGCCCAAAAAAACCTCCTATTCACTATCTAAATCCTTCTCATGACACAACAAAAATAAATTAGGCTCTTCTACACCTATACAGTTCAGAATAAAGTCAAAATTAATGCCTCTCCCTTCACAACTTTTAGATCAGCTGTAGATTCTTTTCTTTCAACATCTCTGCTTAGGGAAATAGCTGTTGTTAATGCTGTCTCCAAGAAAGCCAAATCAGATTTCCAAAAGACTATCACTGAGTTTTTTCAGAAGTGATTGAAAAATAAAAACTGAAGAAGCACAGTCAAAAACAGTACAAAGGCCAGGCCCGAGTCCTGAAGTAAAATAGCAGCGATGCCATGAACCAGACTGAAATGAGGAGTGNAAAAAATGAAGGAACAGTAATGTCATATGAAGATTCAGTTTGAAGTATTATGAGGACAATACCCATACAAGCAAACAGCAAGGTCCAAATTGAGCAAAACACTTTTTCTTTTTTTCTAAAAAGAAAAACACTTTTTCCAGAGCAAAACACTGAATGCTAAGGACCCAATGTCCAACATTAGATGCTTTTTAGAGGATTTTAATGGCCATTTGATGTAACCTGTTTCCAAAGACTGGATGCTCAGCAGCAGATGCAGCATATCAGATGCAACTCTGAGGAACATCCTCCAGCTCAACTGCATTTGAAAAGAATCCAGACTCTACAAATCCAAACACCTGGAAGAGCAAAAGTGGTGCTAAGAACAAGCCTCATCCAGACTAAATGGGCGATGCAGACACATGTTAGAAGTCAGAGAGAGCAGGAGCAATACTAGCTCTCTGGACAGGACAAGGCTAAGGACCTAAATGAACAGTTGGGCAATGGAAGCAAAGTATAAACAACATACTTTGTTGAGAGGCAGAACCAAAATTTGCATGCTGAAATTAAGATAATGTTATGGCTTTTTATAATCTAATTTAGGTTTAGGTAACAGTTTAATACATTTAGCCATTCAAGAAGTAACATGATGGTAAAACAGGATTTCTTCATCCAAGGAAGTGCAGTATACTTCAGAATTTAGTGCCTGTTTTCACTCTGTTACAAAGGAATCTGGTAATTGGTACATTTTTGTTTTGAAAAAAGACTTTTTAGTAACTAGTTTACATGTTCTGAATGGAACAATGAAGTCCAGTATGGTAAAACCTACACAGAGTAAAGTGCATTAAGCTACTAATTAGCAGTTTCTTAAGCTATATCTGACACATTGAATCGATGACACTATATTAGGAAAACCATAAATTCCATAGAAACCAAAATTTATTTTTATATTTCTTCCTTTTGCTAACAGTGAAAACCAAGGACTGGAGGGATTTTACCCATAATACTATTAGGAAAAAGGCTTAGACCTAATTATTAAATAGCACATTACCCTTGCTCATTTTGGTTAGATTATCATACTCAGTGAATCAGTGTTCAGGAGTCTAAGACTACACAAACCAGTGCTTATGCAGCAAAGGAAACATGGCAAGATTCGTGAACAGATTGTGTTCTTGAGGGTTGTCATGAGGAATTGGTAACATGATTATTGGAGCCCTTGCAAGACCAAGACCAAGCTGAATCCAGTAAAACATCGAGCGAAATGGCAATGTAAGCATTTTACAGGCTCCATTCAGTGCTGATATGGCTGTAGGCTGTCATATAGAATCTAAACTCTTCTCCATCTTCTATTCATTGGTGTGTCCTGAGCAGATGGAATTTGACAGTGATAACAGTGCTTTCTCTTAGCCAACATTTTCAAAATCACTTCCTCCATCTTTATGAAAAATATGGTAATTTGCTCATGTTTCCATGGAGGAAAGTAAATATTAAATGCAAAGCAGTGCAAACGAGCAAGTAAAAGAAGGGCAATAGCACTGACCACTCATCAGTTCCATGCCTGCCCAAATACATTCCCAGTCCTCTGCATTTGAACAGAGACTGAAGTGATCCAGAATGTGCTACCTAGCACTCTTATTAGCCACAGAAGTTGAAGCATCACTGTACACACTGAATTTTTCTGATGGCTTGTTTACATTTCTTTTCTCTTTTCTTTTTATATATAATGGCCTATATACTTCATATCTCCTTATACTTATTAGGAAAGTATTCCAAATGTATCCTCTGCTTTTCCTCCAAGTCTTCTACACGGACAATCTGACAGCTGAATTATGTATGGCACTGCTGTCAGCCTCAGAGATACAAATGTCTTTCTCCTACAGCCAACAATCTGAAGCCGTTTAGCACCAAGCTTGTGCAACAATAAGCAGAAGTAGCACCATACCTCTACCTCCTAAACACTCCTACTAAAAATCTTTATTTTTCCTTGCAAGCTTTCACATGGACAGCTCTGCCTAAATTTCACTTTAAAAATGAGTATACTTTCATACCACATTGCATAAGGCTGATGGCATTAAAATTAACCTTCATCCTAACACAAAAAAATCTCCATAAGACAAAGCGTCTCATTTTTTAAAGTCATAAATATTTTCAGGGAAGTTATATTTATGCAAACACTGCTACCACAGGCAGTCGGACTTGGCAGTTCATGCATAGGTGGATTAAAAAGAAAGGGCAGGGAATGGGTCAGATGCAGAGGAAGAGCTGGTCACTTCATTTATTTACCTAATCTGCTTGGCTATTGCTGGCCAAGTTTGCTCTTGGAACAATGAGAAAGGCCAATTAATTTATCAATCTGTACTCCTCTCTGCCATAACATATTTTCCCCTTGCCAACAAAAAACGTGTCCATTATCAGCCAGGTCCCTGTCCTCCCAGGCAGCTCGTGCAGCTGTATAATTACACTTCTTCCCTTGACAACTTGCATGATTGTTTTCCTAACAGTATATTACTTCGTTAGTACTTTCCAATATACGTTATTTTTAAACTGTCACTTTTGCCCAACTCATCCCAATTCGCACTCGTCTGTTTATCATAACAATCATTAATAACTGTCACTCCACGCCATCAATTTAACGAACTCACTCCCTCATTAGCATGTTCTAGCATTTGTTCCGTAGAAAGGCTGATTATTTTCTACAACAGGCCAAGCCAATTACTTTAGTGAAATGGAATCACATTAATCAAAACTTAACAAGGTGGCAAATTTAAAGATATCAGATTGCAAAAGACAGCATAACTAATATGTCAATGTCAGAGATACTACGTAGGTATGCAGCAGCTGTACTAAATATATCTCTTCACGAAGGCCACATGAATTTTGACATTTCATATGATCTGACAACTACCAAAGTGATATTAGAAGGCTGGAGGCTGGGCTGAGCTGCTCCCAATGGCTTCTGCACATTCTGGCAAGGGCAGCAAAGAAATGCAAAGAGTGAGGAGAAAATGGAAATGGTGACTACATATGTCCACAATGGCTGGTAGATGGCACTTTATCATGCCCCTCTATGCCAAGATATTTTCTTTTACACTTTAAATGATGATGCTCATCAATTGTACCTTGACAGCTGCATCAGAGCCAGCTGTAAACATGCAACATCCAGCAGTGTGAAAATATGCTGACAAAACAAACACATATTAGTTTTTACCTTTTGGTCTACATTGCAGAAAAGATGGAACATTCTTCCCACAGTTTCTTTTTCCTTTTAATGAGTAAGTTCACACTTGTATTTTTCTCTGTCACTTTTAAAGAAGGTTTAAAGTCAAAGAGCCCACACCCCAAATCTTCACACAATCCAATAGTTCAACCATTTTTAAATATACTTTATTTATGCAGCAGCAGCAGAAGGTAAGCATTCACCATTAGCCCTTAACCAGTGGGCAGGAAATTACAGCTTTGTTAAACACATCTCAATGCTCTTTGGTTTTCCATACAGGAAGAAGCAAATGCTCGTGGCTCATTTAAAAAAAAAAAAAAAATTAAAGTGGGGGAAAAATATTCCTAGGCTTACAACTTATGTTGTATAATATTATTAAGCTTGGTTATGTCATACAGTTCAAGAAATTGCACATTGATTCATTTTTTACAACTTAAATAGCTATTTGCTTCAGTTGCCAGGTTGAACATGATAAATGTATATGATAAAAAAGAACAAAGAGAAGGGCCAGTTCTTATAAACCTACAACATTAGTCAGTGTATTAACCCATTCCTTTCTAACCATTAGCATTTTAGTGTTCATCATGCACACATTTGCTCATTTCAACCTGCGTTCTACTAAGTATTTGGATTTGGACAAATACATGATTATACGAAGAATTGCTCATTTTTGTTAACCTCCAGACTGCCAGTACTTCTAAGATGCAATGTTAAGCCATCACCAAATTTAAAATCAGAGGAAAACTAGACTAAAACAGAGCTCAAAGATCACCTCGCCATACCATGCTTGTTGATATAATCAAGTTTACGCAGTTTTTAGTAAAAAAAAAAAAATTTAAAAAAGAACACTTGAGAGAGGGTGGACTCATTTGCCCCATTCTCATGCTTAACAGTACTTGTGAGAAAACTTCTCCTTAAATTCACTCTATATTCCTTCTGTGAACATTATTCATTATTCTTCCTCTAATGACTCTGCAGAATAGTCAGTTACTAAGAAAAGGCAGGGGGCATTTTTCACATATTTGCAGGCTTATGCACTTCTTCCTCCCAACACCTATCCTAATTTGATTTTTTTCCAATTTGCTTTTAGCAGTCAAAAATGCCATTTTAATTTCTAAGATAATACTGTAATGTAGGTACCTAAGTAATCAGAATTTTTGCCAAGTTAAATTAACTCAATAACACAGTCTGCTTAGAAATACTCATACCATATTATATCTTTTGGGTTCATTGTTTCTAATTAAATTCAAATGACATGTTAATAGATATTAAACCTTTACATGAGACATGTCATAACCTAAAATTTAAATGTAGGATTAATTTATCTAGAAACACCAATTTTAATAATAACACAAGCATTTCTAGAAAAAAAATTAAAAGACTAATGGGAACAAGATTTTTTACATTTGAGCACACAAGTCTAGGAGACAGGAAGTTCAGACTGTTTCGAGAGACACTGGTGATATAATTCAAAATGAAACTTTCTCTGCAAATTATGAAATGCTCTTCTCTTTTAACTGGCATTTTCACAATCACAGGAAAGTCAATAAGAAATAAGTCAATAGAAAACAGAAACCAAAACACCATCTCATTTCACATTTGAGAAGATATCGGCATATTTACACTCCTCACTACTCTGGATTTTCTTGATCCAAGGCAAGAACTAAGCCTTCACATCACCCAAATAGCAAACTTCTCTTTCAGTTGTTTCTGCAGGCACCCTGCAGCACGCGGACGGTGAGCAGACAACACGAGGTTCACTAAAACACTGCCTGCCAAACTCCAGCAGAAGCAGACCCGAGGCCAGGCTCAGTGAGCACTGCTCCTGACATTCCACTCCTCCAGGCTCCACAGGGAGCATTCCTACTTCCACCCCCACCCAACCACCAGCCTGCTAAAAGAAATATTCCATTTTCCTCGCAGCAATAACTATCACCATGATAATAACTAAATGTGCATTTCCACCTTTTCTCCACTATTCAGCACAGAACTTTTTAAGATATTACTTTAAGGTTTAAAATGCACGTTAAAACAACAGCCTACCTTAAAATAATGGATTAATGCATCAAATTATTACCACTAACTACTACTTTTGAACTGTATTTTATTAATTTAGTTATTCCTTAGAAGACTCCCTCCAAAGCAATATATTCATATCTCTTTCCTTTTGCTATCTTATTCTTTCATATCAATTAATTTCCAAAGATGACAACTTGAGCAAGTCTTTGTAATGGTTCTCACTTTGTATGAATAAATTATGCATAACAATATAGCTCTGTTCACAACCATTCAAGGCAGAATATATTCTCATCTGATGTATAACAATTTGGAATTGACCTGCTAAATATAAAAGTAAATAACAAAGTTCTCTACCACAAATTATGCTAAAAGCTCCATTGTCATCCATTCCTGTGCATCACTTAGTTAGAAATGCAGAGACGCTTGTCTTTTTAAACCTTACACTTGAACCCCGGCATCTTTGAACTGCTTCCAGGAAGGATGTGGTGTACATATTAAATGAGCATCATGAGTAGGAACATTAAAGCAATTGAAATGAAATTAAATTTCTGGATTGGGAACGATCCATTTCTTTCAAGATACATGTAAAAATTTAGCTGCTGCCTTTTCAGCGTGTGCTGCATGTTCTGTCTAAGATTAATCCCACAGGAGGTTTTTTTATTTCCTACTCTGCCTATCTTTCATCTTCACCCCAGACTAAGCAGATGGATGTGAATTCAAAGTTTTCTGATCTTTAGCACAAGTTATGGAGGGTTATCTTTGGCTGTATATCTTTCTGCTGGCAGCACTCCCTTGGTGATGAAGGATTAACCACCACAGCTGTCTCTTCCCAGAATGATGCAGTGCAGCGCTCCTCAACACGACAGCATCACTTAATCTTAATGTCCGCTCTTCCAGCGCAGCCGCGCAGGACAAAGCCAATCAACATCAGATGCCACCAAGATGGACCTACTGCTTGGCCCTGGAGTCTTTCACCCTCACACACCTATTAATCAACATCATCCAGACCAATCCCAGTGTTCACTTCTTTCAAACCACAGTTAAACTAAGCTAGGTTTTATATTAACAGACCGAGAGATATAGAAATCTACCCACGGGTAAAGCATGCATAGGCAGAACTGTAGAGCACATTTAAATCAAATTTTAAACCTCCTTATTTACAAAACAAAGGTGTTTGTTTCATTTTAAAGCATAAATACCAGAATTTCTGTTTTTTACATATTGAAATTCCCCAATAAGAAAAGCTGCCTGTTATCTTTCATGCTTCCAAAGACTTAAGGCATAACTACAACATCTTGAGCTTGATGCTTTTATGAGGAATTGTTCTATCCCACAAATACAGAATGCATATTAGCAGAAGTTCCTTAGTCTTCTGCAGACACACATTATCTTGCCAAGATTTATTTTCTCTACTTTTACTTATTGCATGCAGACTGTTTAGTATTTTCCCCTCTTTTATCTGCTCCCCTCCAGTTCCAGAGCAATTATAACATAGCTCCTTCCTTTATTCCTCCTCCCCTTTTTAAAGCTAGCAAGTTCTCAACAGCAAATGCAATAAAACAGTAAATTATTGCTAGAGTTTACTAAACAAATGCAACCTAGTTAAATTTAGAAAAATCTTCTCTTTTGCTTACATTTGCAATTTTACTGCTGAACTACTGGTATTTCTTACTTATGCAACATTAAAATGTATAAGAAATCCTCTTGTGTGCTATATGCAGCAACTACTCTTGATTTATAATACCCAATTTAGAAAAAAAACCCCACAACTAAACCTGATTTAAATCACAGATTACTCTGTAAAACACAAGCAAGGAACTATTCCAAATCCTAAATGTAATTTAAACATATTTATATTTTACAGTGATATATTTTCCCCCATTCCTTGTCTTACTACTGTAAACTTTCCGTAATTATATAAGCAATTTCCCCGAGGTCACAACATTGATCACAGTTATATATTGCTCAAGTATTACAAAACATAACTTGCAATAAAATATTGCTGGACATCACTACATAATTTCACACAAAGAACTGCACAACTGAAGTTCAAGAGTGCTGAATTTGGCAATGGGGTGCTTTCAATAGATTATTCATTTCCTCCTCATTCCACCATTAAAAGACTATTGTTGAAATATTACCAAAAACATGAAGTTCCCACACCTAGAAATGTGCAAGGGGGCAGAATAAGGGAAGAAGACCATAGGAAACAGTTTACATGGGAAGCCAAGGCATTTGATCCCTCTCCCTTACTCCTTTCCTTCATTGCAATGTCACCCACATTATTCCCCTCACAGTGGTGCAATACACTGGAAAGGCACACAGTAGAAAAACCCCACAGGAGTGCAGCTCAATTTTTAGTGTTTCTGGTTGAGCGAGAGTTCTCACACACTTAATGAGAGGAGAGTTCACAGCTCTCAATGCACTATGCAAATAGATGTTATTTAGGAGCAGTTAGTGTTGGCATGTTGCACAGCTGAGCTGACACACCAGTCACTGAACACTAGTTAACAAATGCAAGGCTCCCCTTCGGGAAGTTACTTATAAAAAAGGGAAATGAAGAATTGAAGATAAAGAGATGGATATTTTAGTTCACTGTGCAAAAGCTGTGGCAATAAAAGGCTGAAGACCAGTCATTTACCATGTGTATTATGCAAACACAGCAAAGAAACTGTGAGCATTTGCTTTGATACTGATCTCACGTAGGTCTGAGCTGGTTGAGTACGTTACCTATACTGGGAGTTCTCAGACAGCATTCGGAGTCATCCAAACTGATTAGCAACACACACTTTCTCAACTAACTTCTCCATTTCAAAACCACAAAATATGACCCCCTCACAGACCTGACAGCCAAAACAGTCACCTGGCTGCAACCACAGCAAACCAACTTGTTGATAGATGCAAGAAAACCCAGGGGTGAGTCTATGCAGTAAACCACTGTGGAGACTGACTGAATTCCCCAAGGGACAGGGTGGGCCTGCAGGCGCTCCCCGAAGTCATAGTGCGAGCTGTTACCCCTGCCTGGAGACCACGTCACTCAAATGATATGAAGACCCAGGGACTGTACCCAACAGCACCACGTGCTGTCTTAGGCAACCTTATTTCTCTCAGTTCTGGAAGCAAATCAGGCTAATTCCACTTCCCCAAAAGGATCACTGAAAACAGTACTCCAAAAGAGGAACAAAGATCACAAACATGCACGAGTTTCAAACGAAGCAGCTGGGAACTCCCTTCCGTTAACTAACAGGAATGTAGGAACACCAAATTGCAAGAGAGTCAGATCCCACCTTCAAATAACAAAGGAGAAATCCTTGCAA
The DNA here is from genome assembly GCA_013396955.1 of Regulus satrapa. Taxonomy (NCBI): domain Eukaryota; kingdom Metazoa; phylum Chordata; class Aves; order Passeriformes; family Regulidae; genus Regulus; species Regulus satrapa. The sequence continues at coordinate 18,574 of VWZN01012645.1, read as the reverse complement.
ATCTCAGAGTATTTAAGAACACTCACTTATACAAAAAGTTATCTCATAAAAATAAAAGTGGAACACTAATATAATATATTAAGCAACATGTCTTCCATGTTACAGAAAGATTCCAAAGATTGTATTTGAGAATGGCTCCTAGTGCTAAGCCTGTGAGCTTCATTAGCTAGCAAGGCTCCTCAAAGTTCACAAGAGTTCATGCAGAAGCATCAGCTCCTTCCTTTGAGTACTGCAGTCACTGATTTCAAGTACTATGCCAACCCTGTCTAATGTCCTGCAGTACCTAGGTATCTTCAGAATACTTTAGAATAAAATACTAATATTCCATTGACTGCCATACCATGAATGAGCACTGACCCAAAAACGTTGTCTGTCTTTCAAATCACAGGAGACCTTCTGCTAGAGTTTATAAAGGAAACAAGAAAATCTGTCAATGAAACATGGAAAAATTAATCAGCATTTAAGAGTTTTCAAGAGCAATTTTCTTCTGAACAACTTAATAATACAAGATCTTTTTTCTCTCTAGTCTTCTTGAAAGATACTATTGATTCAACACATGGCAACTGCACAGAAAACTGACTGATCTGTCCTAAAGCCATGTCTCAAAACCAACAGTACCAAATGCAGTTTTGGCAGACTCAAGCTGTCTCTACATATGCAAGTTCCAAACCCTTTAAGCTTTTCTTCCTCTCTTAAAACATCACATCTCCAATGTTTTACATATTTATTATTGCCAGCAAAGATGACAATACAGGAATGGCAGCAATAAGGAAGTTGCTTTTTTTTTGATTGTCTCTCAACACAAAAGTAAACACATTGTTAATACTGAATAGAAATCCCTGCAGCCATCCTGCTTTGCAGATCCAGACCTCTTTTTAGGTAAAGTGTATTATATTTTTCAAGTTATTCAATGGTCATGAGCACAGTATAATGTCTTTTCAGATATTCTTTTCTCACATATTTGGTTTCTTAATTTCAAGTTCTGAAGTCAAACAGCTATTTACAGACATACACTACACACTTAAAGACAAAGAGGCCTTCTGAAAAATGAAATGAATATAACAGAAAGAAAAGGACCTCAGGGAAAAAAAAAGTGGACTAAACCATTATAATATCAATCATAAAAATAAATACCAAATACTAGATAAACCATAGCAATATAACGGTCTGACAAAATTATCTGGGCAAAAACAAATAGCCTTTTTTCTTTTTAGAGACAAATTTTAAATCATTTGTCTGTTACCTTTAGCCACAAACAGCAACTGGTTAAAAGCACACAGTTAAACCAGGACCTCAGCTATAGAAAGCAAGAATTTTCTGAGCATTTTTAGGAGGCCACACCAGAACTGAAATCTCGCTTTCTTTCATGAAAACCATTAAGCATATTTTTCATGCTTAAGAGACCAAAATTGTCACTTGTGAAACCTTGTGCTTCCCTGGCACAACAGTCTCTCTTGCAGATGGTAAAACAGTTCCTTGTCTGAAGGACTGAAATTCAGGGAATATGGACAGTTTACAGATCCACTTGCTCCCATAAAGAGAAAAAGCCCATGAAAGCTTCTTTTTCAAGAACCACTGAACAAATACTGAATACAATTTTAAAAATTTCTCAAGTTACTTTGAAAAAGGAGTCAAAAATATTAAGTCTTGGATACTTGGGATTTTTTCTTGACTACTTTCTTGTTAAAAGGGCTGGGTTAAAGAAAAAGATGTTGCCCCTATAGGACAGCAAACTTCCCACAGTAAAAGCTCAGCATCATTATGTGAAAAAGGGGTTAACATCAAATACAATTAAACTATAATCAAGGGCCTTTGTATTCAGCTTATGCCCTTGCTTGCATTTGTCAAGGGATGATAACAGACGGCTTACAAACTCTCTTCTCATTACTAATTCATTTTTTCACACACCTGTTAATTATTAGCAGCACATAATTATTAACAAAAACCATGCATCAAAGGGGTTATTTGGATATATTGTCACCTACATCTGATTTATGCCAGTGGAGAAAACCATAAATATATTTGGGACATGGGGCAGAGAGATGAGGGGTGAATATATTTCATGCAGCCTTTCTTTTTTTAAAGTGCAAGTTAGAATCATTTACTAGCACTGTATTCCCATGTTTCCTCACCCAACATTGTGAGAGTGGAGTCACTGAATTTAGTGGAGGGAGAAAAAAGGTGCAAACACCAAAAACTCCCAAACATAATTCAATAAATCAAGATTTTTGATTCTTGTATATGCAAAATGTGTAATACTGTTATTTAAAAAAACAAAAACAAAAAAAAACCAAAAAAATAAACAAAAAAAAAAACACATAAAAAACCCCCAACCAACAAAGAAAGCCACAAAGAAATCCTGAAACAAAACAAGCAAACAAAACCAAGACCAAACCAAAACAAACCACTAGTAAGGATTTTAACTACAAAGTTCTGAATAAACTCCAGCAGAGAGAGTTAACCTCCCTCTATTTCCTTTACGAAGTTTCAAGGACCAGTAATGATATCCGTGTCTTAGCAGGCTGCTGCAATGGTCTGTGCTTAACACTGTCTCAAACAAACAGAGCAAAGACGAATTCCAAAAAACTATTTAGAATTTCTATCTGGGTACCCCGTTATAGATTAAGATCACAGTCATTTAGAAAATCACTTCAGAAAGAGAAAAGGCATTTTTAAATGTAACTGATGGCTATTCATCTCAACATGCATCATCTTGTGAGGAACTTCAGAACATACATAAAAGGGCAACCCACTGACAAAGGAAACATAATACAACATTTTGCCTCTATTCTTAGACTTCCACACTGTCTCTCCCCCAGCTTCAAAGGCTAAAAAACTTTTGAAGGAGGTTTTCTGAAAAGGAAATAAATTAAAATTACCAACTCCATGCAAACCAGGTGGCCAAAGCACTTAGTGGAAGTGCACCAAATTCCCATGGTTTGGAGAGCGAGCAGCTTTGACAGCGAACTGGGGGTGAGTGAGCGCAGTCTGACCAAGCTGGACATAAGAGATCACCCTCCTGGAGCTCCAGAGGACAGATCAGACCTTCCCAGGAGGGAGAACACGACATCCAAGCAAGATGTACTCACTCTCTGTCCACACAGATGTGGGGATGGCCAATATTTGAGACAGTGTAGGAGACTGGTGGATCTTTTCTACACCATGCACTTATCAGTAGGTACTCAGAACACACACCATTCAGATGGTGCTTTCCTGCCCATCCTTTCAAAGAGAGAGTCACTATTTTCATCTGAGTCATCACCACCATGAGCCACAGTGCTGGTTAAAGATCACAGCACAAGTGTGAACTAGAGCCTTATTCTACCACTGAGTAAAATCAGAACAAAACTTCGCTAAATGTAGCTCAATTGGCAAGCAAGGACTGTCAGAAAGCACTGCATTTCCAGCAGTGTTTTCCCAATAACACAAAGAGTTTCACTGGTTAAATTCAAAATTTTAACACTACCAAAAAATTAAAAAAAAAATCTTTTCTCCATATGGAAGTTTTGGTAGCAATAAACTATCACTGTAAGAAAATAAAACAAATTAAAAAAATTTAAATATTGTTTCCTTGTCACAGTTATCACCACAGCTGTGCAAAGAGAAGTCCTCAGAAATTTGATGTTACTTGTAAAATTCAGGTTTATTTCTCTTTACTGTGCCTTTAACTCTCTCCTAACAGAATTTTTAAGCTCGGGTTTGGTGTTGTGGAGCCATCTTTATATGGTGCTTGTTCACATCAGAGCAGACAGGTTCACTGCTGTCCATGCAACACTTCATGAAGGTAACTTAGAGAAGCGCTGTGTTTAGAAAACAAGAAGCATGACAGTATTTTGCCTCTCTTTTCTTTTCTGTCCTTAGAGCTA
>VWZN01012645.1:0-13509 GCA_013396955.1 Regulus satrapa | reverse complement strand
GTGTGAACTAGAGCCTTATTCTACCACTGAGTAAAATCAGAACAAAACTTCTCTAAATGTAGCTCAATTGGCAAGCAAGGACTGTGAGAAAGCACTGCATTTCCAGCAGTGTTTTCCCAATAACACAAAGAGTTTCACTGGTTAAATTCAAAATTTTAACACTACCAAAAAATTAAAAAAAAAATCTTTTCTCCATATGGAAGTTTTGGTAGCAATAAACTATCACTGTAAGAAAATAAAACAAATTAAAAAAATTTAAATATTGTTTCCTTGTCACAGTTATCACCACAGCTGTGCAAAGAGAAGTCCTCAGAAATTTGATGTTACTTGTAAAATTCAGGTTTATTTCTCTTTACTGTGCCTTTAACTCTCTCCTAACAGAATTTTTAAGCTCGGGTTTGGTGTTGTGGAGCCATCTTTATATGGTGCTTGTTCACATCAGAGCAGACAGGTTCACTGCTGTCCATGCAACACTTCATGAAGGTAACTTAGAGAAGCGCTGTGTTTAGAAAACAAGAAGCATGACAGTATTTTGCCTCTCTTTTCTTTTCTGTCCTTAGAGCTACTCATATTAACCAGCACTATTTCTCTACTGGAAAAGGTCATTAATTTTAAGAGCCTGATTGTTCCAAGGGATCATAAGAAAAATAACATTTCAGATACTTAAGAATTTAATTTTTTGAATAAAATTGCCATCAGAGCATTAAATTGGCAGGCAAGTCTTCAGCTGGGTACCGCTAACATTAAGTTTTATCAGCAACTGAATTGCTGCTCTAGTTTTTAGCACAAACAACACATATATAAAAAGTCAAGAGCCCAAGTATTCAGCTGCAGGGAAAGTAAACAACATTAAGAGAGTAGATGCTTTAAAAAAAAAAAAAAATTGATTCAAGACCTACATTAAAGGTCCATGCAAACTACATCCAATGCCTCCAAAGACAGTTTCCTAAATATTTCCTCATCTAAAAGGGAATGTATAGAACATTATCTGCTGACAAAAGCTGAGTGCTTTCCTTTCTAGACACCTGTAATGCAGTTTCGTAAGGTAGTGTGGTGCTGAATATTAGGACAGTTAATGTTCCTTGCTGAAAAAGGAACCAAAATCCAGTCTCAAATAGCACAGACAAAACAGACTTTTGCCAGTGTCCAAAAGGGAAAAAGGAAAGCAAGATCTTAAACTAGCTCTGTTTTAACACTAAATAGTGATAGCAAAATATGAATAGGTGACAATCTAATTTAATTCTGAAATATGGAGGAGGAGTTGAAGTAACTCTTATCACAAAATTATTAAAAACATATAACAAAACAACAGCAATAAAAAGAAAGCCTCTACTGACCAAGCATCTCTTTTCCACACAATATACCTAGCATATGTAGGGATTTTTAAAAAGATACTGCTGCAAAAGTGTTAAGGAACCTGAAATGTGCATAGTTCTTTCCATTATCTCTTTGACATGGAGGGAGTGTGTTCACTCTTTACAGTCTAACTTGCAAGGACAAAAATTTTCAGAAAAATCAAAGCTCTTCTTTGTTCAAAAGACTTGCCAGTTTCTGTTCTTAGTGATTTATTTTTAAAAAATGTTAAGTAGTAGGTGTTAATAAAACCACACGTGTGATAAAATGACTATTTTTTTTAAATCTGATCTGCAATAAATTTTATAAATTCTGATTGCTAGTTATTCAAGCCGTCAAAGCTTTGCCAACAATAGCCAGCAGAGGTCTATTACTGAAGTAGTATTAATATAGACATCATCACCAATTCAAAGCAGATAATAAAGGACTGACACATTTATTATCATTATTAATTAACAGTTTTCTGAGATGGAATTAAATCAATATGCTGCACTGATATCATTTTAACTAGTTATGCAAATCAAACATTTAGAGCCCATGAAAGGATATAAATGCCATTCAAAATTCACTTCACACTTATTACTGTAATATCAGAACTTTCAGGCTTTGCTAGTAAAAAAAGGACTTAATGCTCATTTAATTACACTCAGACATAAAGCTTATGGAATGAAAGTTGAAATAGCTGATTAGTTAGGAAGTCACAGTAAGGCTATAACACTAGGGATAGACAATGAGATAATAATGTGAAAATGCAGAGCTTTTGCTCAGAGTTGTTCTGGCAGATCCTATTAAAAAGAACAATGACATGTGTAGGAGAAAATGTTTTAAAATTACAAAGTTGAAGAATCTTTCCTAAAGCTAGGAGAAAAAAGAAACCATTAGTTGTCACTTACATAAATAGAAAAATGCTATGTTAAATCATGTAACATTTTTTCTAATTATGCGATTACAATATTTAATCTTTTAGATGTGAAATTTTAACTATTTGTCTGCATAAACAAGACCATTAAAGAACCTTCTTCGGCAGAATAAACTTTGATACAGCTGCTAGAAGAGAATCAGCAGCAAGCAGCCTGGCAAAGGGCTCCTGGCTGATGCCATTGGAGATGACAGCCTGACAGATTAAAAAATCTCCAGCGAGGTCAGAGTTGAGGCCGAGCTGGCTGGCAACAGCTGGCCCTTGGCTAACCACACTGGCCACTTAAGAGCAGGTTCTAGGCCACCCCTCCAGCACCATGCAAACAGAGCATCTCGGAGAAGCCCTCAGCAAGAGGCCAGCCAAAGGTGGCTGATAAAGAAAAAAGAAGAAACTCCCAGGAGTCCTTTGATCTCGTGCATCTTTGATCTTTGGACTTGCACATGGAGCACAGGAGCTCTGTGTGAGGGTGTTGCTCCGCCAGGGCCAAGGGCTGTCCTTTGCTTTATCCACAGGAGATGTGAACGGGGCTCCCAGCAGCTTGGGATCTCACAAGTTGACTGCAGTCTGCACTGTAAAAGACACTAGCAAGATGTGGGTTTCGCCTAGTCACTGTGAATATCCATCAAACCACCATGTTTTTCAAAATTATGGGATGTTTACCTAGATTATTCACACAGATGTTGTGCCTGCACCCCTGCCTGCTTTACACAACACTTCATTGGCCTTGAAGCTTAATATGGAGCTTCCTATGACTGCAGGAGGGAAAGTGACAGACTTCTTACTTACAGCAGTGACTAAATTTATCATGGTCACAAAACAAAAGCCTTGGCAGTGCAGGAAGATTTCTCCATTCAGTACACTCCATACTTCAGAGGCAAAGCTCAGCCTCAGTCTTAAAACAAGCAGCCACAGAACAGATATATTTGCTGGGCAAAAAGGATCTTTTGCCCACTCTGTCAAAGTAGGACATAGAGAATCAGGTGATGTTCTTGGGGTGCTAAGAGTTCGTTAATCACTAAAGAAAAAACAATATATATACAGGCAAAAAGTTAAAATTCTATGAAAATTATTAGAAAAACCTGACTTGCAAGATTCCTATCACTCCATGAACTAACTCAATATCTAGGTAAGTTAAAACAGTAGGTTTGCTAAATTGTGTGGCATCAATCAATGAAGTGAGGGCAGCCACATTCTATCAAAGATAAGGGTAAAACTGAAGTCGTCTCATCTCTACAATCATTTTGTGATTACCAAGAAGCCTTGCTAGTAGCCAGAAGAAAATTTAGACCTCTGAACTGAAGACAGGAGAGTTAACACTCTTCACAGAAGAGTCGACTCTGGCTGATATAAGAGAATTTTGCAATTGGCCAGATGACTAACTTTTAAATCTAATTGGAAAAAAAGTTCTCTTTTTTTGCATTGTCTGTACTGCAAAAACAGAATATGGTATGCTGTGATGAATCACTTTTTGCACCCTGTCTCAAAACATGTACTTTAGGTATTAAACATCCCAAGTGCATGTCTGGAGAGGGCTCATGAGCCTAAATAACTGCTCACCCACCTTTTTTTCTCTCTTGTTCAACAACACTGTATCTGGAGACGTCCATCAAACACCAAACTGTCTGATAACCTTGATCAGGTGTGGAAGAATACAGAGAGGAAAAAAGAGGTGTGCTTTGAGCACACAAAGCACTCTAAGCAATGGCCATTTTTATACAATGTAACTGGAGTATTTTACCTTCTGATTATCTTGGTTATCAAAATTATTTGGTATCAATGAGACCTTAACAAGGCATTCCCAAAAGCAGCCCTAGACCTGCAAAAGCACCGAGAAAAGCTGGGGTTCTAAATATTTGTTGGCTTTATCTCTGGTATGGAATGGGAACAAATAATTTTTTTGAAAATTCACACCTTGTCACCACTCTGAGAGTATAGTTATTATTATCTCAAAAGTAAAAAATTATTAAAAGGGGAAAGCTTTACCCCATACAGAGGACTCGAACAGCTGAGCAGTCTTATCTAGCTTTAAAAATGCCATCAATCCTAAAACAGAGATAGTCAGGTGATAGTACTTCTGTGACAAATATTTTATGGCCATCAGCTGTCTAGTGCCACATAGCAGCTCAAGAGGAGGGAACAGTTTGTCACCAGAAAGGCTGATGTTAGGCACTACAATTGTTAGGTTGAGTTCCAAGGATCTAAAAGACTTTTTTTCAGTAACTGAAAGGGGTAGGAAGATCTGGCAAAGCAGAAGAGCTCTGAACTGCAACCATTGCTAGGGAGCCAAAGATAAGAATGATAGAGGCGGTGGGGGGGAGGTTTTCTAACACAAAGAATTTGAAGACTGGTCTGCATAAGAGTAAAATTGTGCCACTCCAGCCTAGAGGGAAAGAAACGTTGGCAAGTATGGGAAATATCTTCCCCCAAAGTCTGTGTTTCATTTAAAAGTGAAGCATTCATTTCCTTTAACAGTCCAAGAGACAGAAGAGTGAAGGATAACAGAGTAGACTGCCAACACCTACTGTAAGAATCTCCCTGCAACGGTTTCCCTCTCCCTCCTTCATGGCAGAAAAAGGGGAAAATGTTTTTCTCTGGGCTGAATTAATTCAAGACTTCTTTCTTACAGAATACTCGCATAGGGAATGTTGTATTCTCCACACAAGATGAAAACTTATTTTTTTTAGTTCTGAAGGCACTAATCTTGCAAGTGCCCCTTCTTAAAACCAGTTAGCAATAGCTCAGTCAGAAAAACAGGAATTTAATTTTGCATTGAAAAAACAGCACAGTACACACAGTGTAGTCATCATATGTAGAAAGAGATACTACAGGTTTGGGAGGATTCATTAATAATGTCCCACTCAGTTCATATATTGCACCCACCAAAAAACAAAACAAACAGCACCAAACAAACTGGGAAAAAAAAAAAAAAAAAAAAAACAAAAAAAAAAAAAAAAAAAAAAACAACACAAAAAAAAAACAAAAAAAAAAAAACCACAAAAAAAAAAAACCACAATAAAACATAAAAAAAAAAGCCACAAAATCCAAAACCAAGAAAGACAGGCAAACAAAAAACCTCAAAGGACTGTAGAGCTGTGCTGTTCAACTCCTAAGCATCCCATTCAACAGCTCTCACTTCTGCACACAACAGTAGATCCAAGACAAGAGGAAGAGTTTTAGTACAAAAGCTTCTGTAGACCAGAAGGTCAAGCTGAAATCTTGCTTAGGTCAAAAGACATAATGAAATGCCAGATCTCTTCTTATCATTCAGGTTTCCTTATAAGACTACCATTCTTTGAATAATAATTCAGCTCATCGGAAATTCTTGGCAAATAAAAGGCCCCAAACTGGAACAAACTGAGTACACTTTGGCTGACACTGAAGCACTGGCAGAGCTGAGGCCAAACATGGCAATAACTTCTCAATACCTCTGGTCTAGATTGCTTCTAAGTTTTCACCCATATTGTACCTTCCAATTTAAAAATTGGTACTTGCAATCTACTTAGAAGGACACAGAAAAGCATCCCACTTTGTTTTATTATGTAAAACTGAATACATACACTTTAAAATATTCCAATGCCCAACTATACTGTGATGATGAGTCTGTAAAACAGAGAGCAGAATGCCTGAATGGACAGTTCAAAGAGATCATCCACCAGCCAGTACAACTCTCAGAGTTCTAGGCATTACTTTTTAACTCCTAAAATTTGTCCAAGTAATGTTAAACAGAGACATTGAAATTCTTCAGTATTCATGGGTGTTTTTTAAAACTTCACTAAATATCAGTTGCTTAGCATGCTTCTTATCCTTGTTAAAGTCTCATCAAATCTAAAAAGACTTTAGAAGAAATCAGTGAAGACTCATCCATACTCTCTTGAAATCTGAAGAACATTCACAATTAACTTGCCAAGCTCATTCTTCCCTAATGACAAAATTCTGCTTCCTCTGCTCAGACAAAGCAATGACCTTTCAGAAAGCTTGAGTAAGGATCCACTAATGAGAACAGGATTAATCAAAAAAACAGATCAAGAAATTATTTCTTTGTAAACCAATGAAGAGAAAGCCAGGATGCAATAGAAACGAAGCTGACGTGGAGGTGGGAACCTGGGTGACTTCCATAAGAACCCAGGGATTGGGAATGGTGAAGAAAGGTTGGATGAAGGAAGGTAGAGAGCTGAAGTGTGAAAGGAGAAATAAAAGTTTTCTGCTTCGCTGTGCCTACTACATTAAACTCCATTCCAGATTCTGACAGAAGGAATCCCAAGTTTTTATCTGCTATTAACAATCACCTGTGGATTGTCAGGTAGTACATGTCCCCTTCTGATCTTTTTCCAGCACCTACTGAACATGAAGGACAGCAAGGCATGCATGCCCACATTACAGCCCCTTGGGTGATATGTCCATTACACAGCCTCCATCCCTGGTAGAGAAGCTTGCAGTGCTGCAATCTTTTTATTAGTTAGGCTCTCTTTGAGTAAGAGAGAGCACTTAGTTACCCATATGTGTGTTTGCGACAGCAGCTGCAAAGTCAGAATGACAGTTTTGATTAAACCACATGGAAGATTTCCAGTGAGAAACAAATATTGAAGAGGTTGGGGTGCTGAGTTGTTTTAATTACTACAGGTTACATTTACAGAGATGCAAGTTTAATATTTCTTGTGGTTGCTTAGCTTAACAACCTTATAGTTGTTTGCAACTCCAGAATGGGAACTATTTCCAAGCACAATCATCTGTCATGTCCACACTGCTTTCTGGAGAGCCTGAACACCAGAGAGATGCTGCAACATCACTCAATACTACGTATTACCTGTCCGCTCAGATGCCAACCTGGCCAACTGCCGGCTAAAAGCTACTTGAATGGTAGCAAGGTATTATTGCCACTAAGCCTTGGCCACTCTGCACACCAGCTCAGCATTAGCTATCACCCGGAACATCCTTTCCCTAGGCATTAACACATTTCTCCAGTCCTTTTCAACAAAACATAACTTTAAACCATAGTATTTGTGGTTTTATTATTTGTGTTTCATTATGAGTAACTGTTTTGATATGACAATATTACCTAAAATAATTCTCTTTAGAGTACCGCAATCCAAAGAAATTATGTCAGCAGATGTACTCATCAATAAAAATGAAATAATAAATTGACCTGGATTCCTGTTCCTTACACTATCAAGCAACTTTAATGTTAATTTAGTAAAGCCTCAAGGTCAAAGTGAATGCTAGTACCATCATCCTTGTTTCATAGCTAGGGAACTGAAGCATAGGCACGTTAAGTAACAAGCCCAAGGTCAAAAAAAAAAGAAAAAATTTTAAAAAGGAATATATATGAAGACACAGCATCAGTCTCCCATTTCTTGCGCTGTCATCACAAGAGGCCACTTTTACACAGAAGAATCAGATTTTTTATGTAATTCTAGGGAGTAGTTAGTCTTTTGATTCCTTACATAAATTTTAATGGTATAGGTACTTTCTGAGTCTGTGGCTCCAGCTACATTATTAGTCCTGCTTTAGTAAGGAAGCAGCAATATGATTCTTCCCTGACAAGAAATACCAGCATAATTTATTGCATTATTACTCCTCTGAACTGAAAGCAATTAATTACCTCCAGCAGGATGCACAAGTGAAAATTCATCAGAGAAATGTGATGAAAAATGTACCCACAGCTTTAAAATAATAGGTGCTTAATGGTTTTTTATTTGCTAGCTAATCTAGAGCATCTTATAAACAACTAAGGATTGGTTAACAGTTGCAAAACCAGGTTTTCCTCCCTTACATTGTTCTATTATCCATAATCTTAGAGGAGAGGAAGAGAACACTGCCACACTCATAATAAAAAAACAAAATCATAGTATTTTTGCCTGTTATAAAATCGACGCTGTGTTTGCATGCAGAATACCTGATAAATTATGCATTGATTTGTGTTGGTGGCAGTTCTTTTCAGTTTATGCCATCAAACTCAAGCTAACAGTTTCGTTGGAAAAGTTGGCAAAGCTATTCTGCACTTACACAACAGAGAACGTTCCTGTGCATTCTGTGGGAGGGAACTGCAAAGCGTGGCTGAAAGAAAAGATCATCCCACAAACACAACTCAGACTGTATTTCAGAAGGCTAGCATAGTTCTATACATGCATCACAAACCTTCCTTAGTGTTCAAAGCAGTGGGAAAATAACAAACAAAAGACCGGTTGATGTTAATACATCGGGCATGTGTATGTTTAAGATAGGCACACAGAGCTAAATTCATTACATTTATTTCAGCTCTTCAGAATTATTCACATCTGTATGATTCAGTAATTGTTTTTTCTATAAAGTTATTGGAGTAATTTTACTCTGTATATTCCCGATCAATTCCTCCTCTCAAGGGCACAGTTGAAAAGTGATATTTGAAAACGGTCCCTGATAGATTGCATGGTTAGTCAGCAGCAGAGACAAACAACCTAATCCAGCGCAAATTAGTTCGGCTGCCAGCAATAGTTTTATACAAAGATGTAAATTATGTTGTCAAAATCGGTCGCTTTCTAGCTTGCTGCTCAGCTAACAAGAAACCACTTTGGCTGATAAAGATGAACACTAAGCTTTCCTCGCTTACAAATTTGCAAATCTGCCACTTCAGCATTCTCTTAGCCACAAACAAAACAGGCCCATATAATTGCTTCCTTTTTTCTGCACCAGTATTTCTCTCAGTTCTATTTCTCCACACAGAAATACAAATAAAAATCCTAAATAGAATTTGAAAAGTGTAATGGTCTTGAAAATTTTCTTTAAAAAAATGGCAAACAGGACAGCCACCATCAGCCACTTTTAGCATTTCCAGCAAAATCGTCAGACGTGATACTCCAATACAAATACCAGCCAGTCATAGCAATACTTTAGGAGATTTACTGTACAAATGTGGCATTCTCAGAACTTCTGAACATAGCATAAATGTCTTGATCAAGAGAAAATACACACATCTATTTTAATGCAAGCTAAAGTGTCTTTGGAACTGCTCTGGATGACAATGATCCATCTGTATCTATTACTTTGCATATTGTTGTGAAGAGAAGAAAATATATATACCATTATTACCCCGATCTGCCCACTTTAAATGTAAACTAGATAGATCTAACATTTGAACGAAAATAATAATGCATTATAACTGTAATTATATCCAGTATAAGTCAAATAAATAAATTATAAATTACAATTACCCTTTAAAGTTGCTAGTCCCACTATTTGCTTTAAAATTAATTGCAGGTGCTCCTGAATGTTTTATTACAGCCCCAAAGTTGTATATTTCAAAGAACAGTACAGATGATTCCTGTTTATTTGTTAAATTAAAGCTTTGTTGGTAAAATTACAGCTTAATTAATATTATGGGTACTGTATAACGAAATAGTTTACCTTGTGCATAATTTATTTCCACATGCATATCTCAGTGCAGACCCATTACAGCTCTAAGGCAGCTAAAATAAAATATTCCTCCTTTGCTGGCATTTTTCTAAATAGCAGTTCACTAAATCAATATTATTCACTTGGTATTTTTAAAAGCAGTGTATCTTAATAATTACACAGCATTAGAGTAGGCAATAATTTCACTTGCTAAGCATATTAAATTTAGCAAGCCATCAGTCAAATAGTTTGTTCTTCTTCAGAATTTGTAAGCCAAGAGTGAGAGAGTTTGGAACTATGTTACTTTGGTATAAATGTCACACATAGTTTAAGGCTGTGTATGTGACTCCCTAAGCAAGCACAGTGCCATACATCTTTATTAGTTTCATTGGTCAGTGCAGTGACCAGTTGTTTATACTCATTATGCAAGACAAGGTGAACCATTAGGCACAGGCCACAATCACAGCTAAAAACATATGACTTTGCAGAAAATAAAAATTGTGGAAAAGGCTGCACACAATGCTGCGTATACATACCACAGAATAACATTACTTATTTATGCTGTTTCAGGCTTCCAGTTTCTCAGATATGTCAAGGAAAATCTATTTTAGGCTTTTTTTCCTTGATCTAATTTTTTGATTTATTATTATTATTTCAGTGTTAATCACTAAAAATTGATTAAATAAAATATATTAATTAAATCAATAGAATGATAATTCTCAAGCAAGGTGGATGTTTGGTTGGATTTTTGGGGTTTTTTTTCTGAAGTGCTACACAGAAATCACTGGTACTGGATTTTTTCCTCACAGAACATACTTCCTTACTCACTGATTACAATGTATTTAAACAGGTGATATATTAAAGCAAATGCATTTTTAAAAATTACAGATTCAGCTATTTTTTTCACATTATTTTGATTACCCTGTCTTGCACTGCCATGCACATACTCTTCTTTCATCACACAGAGATTAAATAATTAATCTCTAAAAAGAAAAAAAAATACTTGGTTCCTTTTCCCACGCCCATCTTTATTGCTATTTCAAGATAATCCAAATATATTTTAAATTGTTCTTCCTGAACACACCTGTTCAGCATACCATACAGCATACTTGTGCCCCGGTGTTAAGAACATGGAGGGCCAATGTAAAAATAAGGAATTAAGGACATATAAGCACATTTTTTTCTCCAAAAATCCCTGATAAACCAGCCCAGGAATATAAAAGAATATATCTTTAGTGCCAGATGACAGATGTTCACTGATAGTCCCAAGGATAGAAGCAAATCTGGTAATAGTCATGTTTCAGGGATTTTTCCTTCCTGATGTTGAAAATGAGAAGATTAACTCCAGGAAAGACTAAGAGCATAGAGTACATACTGTTGTGTCTGGGGTAATCGCCTTATGATACGGGAAGGTAGACAAGAGTCTGGAGACATCCACAGGAGGAAGAAAAAAGAAGAGAGGGGAAACAAAATAAGCAAGGCTTAGAGAAGAAAAGCAACAGAACAAGAAGGAGATGAAGATTTAAAAGTGCATCAGAGCACTCAAGAACTAAGTTTAGGGGCAAGCGCTATGCAATACAGGGGATATAGCAATTTATACTGTAGATAATGAAATACAGTCAGTGAATTTGTGTTTTAGAGGCAACTAAGTAAAGGTTTTCCCAGGAATATTACAACAGTTTTCATTCCACAGTTAGCTACGGAAAAACTAAAGTCTCATCTTGACAAGATAAAATAGTTGAGCATGCAACAAAACTTGAGAGGAAATCACTTGTACAGAACTGAAGAAAAATACTCAGCATGCTGAAAAGTTTGTAATTGCCTGCTCATTCTACACCACATTTGCAGGAAGGAAAAACAAACTCTTATGTCAAAAGTGCAAGTTCTGATCCATCAGGTCACCTCATTCACCAAAAGCTCTTTCAGGTATGGATAGACTACTGACATATGCAAATACTTGGTGTAGTGTTCTAAACCTTCTCTCAAAATCCTGTATTGACACTGACTACAATCTCAGCCAAAACATGCACTTGTTTACTAGACAAATAAAAATAAAACAAAACACAGAAAACAGATCAGAAACCAGAGCCCATCTAACCATGGAGAATGCCTTTGTATGCCCATTTTTGGCTCCAGTTAAGGCACACCCGCAGCCTACTTTCAGTGGAAACCTCAACTTAGCAAAATTTCTACTAATAACAACTAAAGTAAAATAGTCAATCTTCTAATTTCTCTAATAAAATTATTTACATAAATTTCTTATTAATTCAAGGGCTTGGTAATCACCAGCCCACAGCATTAGTGATCAGATTCCTTACAGCATAGTGGGAAAAGTTGGGTTTTTTTCCTGAGGAGGAATTTTAATCATCCCATGTTAGCATAACTAAGCAACCACAGAAACCACATTTTAAAACCAATCTCCCTTGAGACTGTATTCCTAGTGCACAATATTAACAGCTTTACAAGGCTCAAACTACATGAAAAGCCGCTCAAGATCCCAACTTCCTCTTCTGTATTCACATGCAGATGGAGAAAACTAAGTTATTTGGACTTTCTGCAGAAATATACTACCACAGTGATATTAGCAAAATAGGAGGGGAGAAAAGGGAGAAATCAGATCATTTATGTGTAGCAGAAGTTTCAAAAACAACTGTAGCCCAGTTTGCTGCAGAGCAGGTCTATCAGAACACAGTTACCCTAAAAATCCAAAGATCTTGTCAATAATAAAAAACAATTCTGCAAAAACAAAAATATTTTGCATCAGAGATGCATTATGATTGCAAGAATGGTTTTCTTGCCATCCTGTAGCAGGAGCTTCATCTTCACCTGCAGGTTGGAAGTGCTTGGTTTAAAGTTTCAGACACTGAAGCTCTCTAAAAGAGTGATGCAAAAAATCCCAGTTTTTTTCTTAGCAATTTCCTGAAGATGTGTCTTAATTCCAGAGATATCAAAGCACTTGGACTTCTATAATCATAATGATCAACATGCCATTTGATTCAAAGAGATACATATTTATAATACTGCATATTTTAAAGAACCAGTACCTTTCTCTCCAGCCACCACTGTGAAATCTATAACTTTCAAGCCATTACTGTTTTAACATAGAGTCGAAACTGTAAACAGGAAGACCACTTGCTTTAACATTTTGTTCCTTTTAATCTCCAGATAACTTGATCATACACCTATGTTCATATTGGTTCTAAAAGCCAAAATTTAATTATTTTCCAATATTCTATTTTCCTCTGTAATAAAATGCAACCAAAATTTGTACCTTCACAAGTTTTCCTGTGCCATGACAATAACATGCCTGAGTTTTCAAAATAGAAATCCTTGCTGAACCTTGGCTGCCAATCTGTTAATGAATAAATGTTGTTATCAGTCGTGCTGTTTATATATTTTACATACTACATATTTGTGAAGGTTTTTAGAGCAACAAAATCCATTATAACGTTTTGAAAGCATACTCTAGACAGATTCTTGATTGACTACATTTTAATCTTTTTGCAACTATGGAAGTTTGGAGTTTTTTCTTCCACTTGCTTTTGTTTTAATTAGAAGGGCACTTTTAAGGGAAGATTTTCATTGCTATATACCCAAGAAGCAGTCAAGGACACAGCAGCTGAAGAACCATAACAACTTTAGACAAAAGCTATCGTTTTAATTGAGGGAGAAAGAACACAGAGATTTTAAAATGCCTCTTTTAAAATGTGTCATGGATAGGTCTTCACAATTTGCCAATACCCTCCCATTTGAAGGTGTCCAAGTACACATCTTTCTCCTTTTTCAAAAAAATCACCTTAGGATGGCAGAGTGCATACCAAAGCTACTAGTCAGTGAATAAGTATTACAAATGTCTGACCTATGTTTAT
>VWZN01012644.1:67339-85707 GCA_013396955.1 Regulus satrapa | reverse complement strand
TATTGCTCAAAAAAAAACCAAAAACCAAAAAAACAAAAAAAACAAACAAACAACAAAAAAAAAAACCAAACAAAAACAAACAAAAATAAACCCCTTAAAATATTCCTGAAAAGGAATAAGAAATAGGTGTGCAGAAATTGTGGAAGGTAGAACAATAGTTTTGCAGCTCAGGATTGATTCATCTTTGGTTTGCAATATGTCTCTACAGAAAATGTGAGAAAATTACCTATTTTAGCCTGAGTTAATAACTTCTGTTTTGGTTTTGTTTGAGGTTTTGTTTGTTTTTTTATTTGTTTTGGGGGGTCTTTTTTATTTATTTTTTTCCAGAGCAGTTTCAGTTTTCCTATCCTACCTGACAGAAGAGAAAGGATAGCTGGAGGATAGAAGTAAATATATTGTTCAAGACAGGAAAAATAGGAAAAATATAATGGAGTACTGTTCTGGGAAAAAAAAAAAAAAAAAAAAAAAGTAGTTTTGTTGACAGCAAGTATTATCCTCTTTGAAAACACTGACTAGCAAGATAATAAGAATAAAATTCTTTGGGCTACCTCATATTTAGATGTTGTGTCCCACTTTTTGCTAACTGATTCACAGGAAATTCCAGACTCATGCATGGGAAGGAATCTTTGTTTTCTTTCACCTATGCTTGACTTACTGAGCTTTTGACTCTGCAGTTCACCACTGTATCCTGCAGCATAGCAACTCATGCTTTGCACATTCAGGCATCACACTGAGTAGTTTTTTTAGGCTTGTTTCTGCAGTGGGTGGAATAAGTAAGAAGTAAGAGCAAATAAGTAATTATCAAAAAATATTACAGGTAAATTGAAGCCTTGTGGAATTAGCACATTGACATGTGCTCTTTAACATCTTGAAGAAAAAAAAAAAAAATACACTGAACATTTGCATGGAGATGAGAGAACTGCACACAAAGCAGGGAGGAAATATCTGGTACTCTTAAGGGACTGAGGAAGATTTCAGCAAAGGAGACGGGTGTGGAAAGTTGGAGGAATTCCCAGGAAAAAAAAGTGGCGACGGAAAGATTATATGCAAAGGACTTGAAGAGGGGGAAATGCAGGGAGAACTATCAGTGGTGTGTACAGACAACAAAACAAACTGGCAAAACAAACAAACAACCAAAACAAAACAAAACAAAATGATTGACAAAAGGAAGTAAAAAGCCTGTACCTTTCAATTAGTCATTTATGTTTACCAAAAGGCAATGACCCTCAATCACTTTCTATGTGAATATGCCAGTGACATAACTGGTTTACTTTTTCAAAATGGATGTATAATTATGCCTGGAATTTAGGGCTCTATATTCCCAAGAAGCGTGATTTTTTTTGATTCTAAAGTGTAATTAGATCCATCCAATATTCAGGTATAAATACGTTTTCCCCTTTTAATATTTGAACTTTCATTTGTGGAATCAGTGGATGTAGCAGGCTTTTATCCAAAGGCAAAGTAACATTATTAAAAAGACTAAGCTGCCATAGCCTGGAAGGACTGTTTGAAACCACAGAAAACTAAATAAGCTGCACTGTTTATTAATTGGGGTCAAACCTGCAAGCGTGAAAACAGTATTAAATTGCATCCTTAATTTTTAATTTCTCTACTATCTTTCAATACATTAAAAATCACACTATCCTTTTCTGGAACAACAATCATATACATATATAGATAGTTAAAAGTATACTTGAATGTTAGAATATGTAAAACTTTTAAAAATAGTGGCCAAGACAGCAATTTTGAAGGGAAAAAAAAAAACAAAAACAAACAAAAAACAAACAAACAAACAAAAAACCAAAAAAAAACCCCAAAACCAAGAAAAATCCAAAAACCATGAACAAACGAGGCTTCTGTGACAAAACTGAATCTGTGCAAACCAGTTCCAGTTCACATCTCATGAAGAGATCTATATGCCCTAAAGTGCAAAAATATGAACAAAGCAAAAATGTTCCATTCTGAAAATGTCCATTCTTTTGCGACTTGCTCCAACAGTAAAAGAAATACCTTTCTTTTTACCTTTTAGACTAGCCCTTGTCACCTGTACTTCATCTTCCATCAAGAAAATGACTGGAGTGCAGCAGGCAGAAAAGCAACTGCTTTTTGTGTTTTCACTGCAGTGTACTGTTGGAGTCTAAGAGACAAGAGGTTAGAGAAACTCCACAGAGGAGGAAAGGAATACAGACATTGAATTAAAATCTTTAGAGAAATTGGGATGCATAGGACTGCATAATTTCTAGTTGTAATTTTAAGAAAAATAAGTGAGTAGGGAGGTAGAATATATCCTAAACACTTTAGAAATGTTTTAAGTACTTAAAAAAAAAAAAAAAGAAAGAAAGAAAGACTTTGAAGCTCTAGAAATCCCTATTGCCTAGGCCTGTGGCCTGTGTCCAAGACATGACAAAACAGAGTGAGAATATTGTTTGAATTCTAGGGGAAAAATAAGATAAACTCATTTACCTTAAGAAGATAGAGTGTTTGTGCAGAATATTATTTGTATTTTTAAGATGGAACAAGATAGATTCACACATATGTGGACAGATAGAAAACAAGAGTAAATGAGCATCAATTTTGTGTGTTAGAAATGAATTTACAATAGGTGTAGTAAGTTTTGTTTAGCATTGTGTTTTCAACTGATTGGTCAATTTAGAAAGAAAAGCCGCAGTATTGGGGTGACAGGGAGAGCTCCTGGATTCCCGGTGTGTCACTCCAGGATGCCCTTTTTCCTGCTTGCTGACTGCTGGTTTGTGGCTCCTGAATGCCTGCCACCCTGCATGGCTGCAGTCCTGGCTCCTGTGTTCTACACTAGGGAAAGAGAAGAAGATGGCTCCCAACTAATAGGAAGAAAGAAGAACAAAGCTGCCAAATGACTCTTACCATGGGAGAAGCCCTGCCAGGCTCCCAGTTTCCCTGCTTGTCTGTTCCCTGCATCCTGCATCTCGCTTCTGGATGAAGAAGTGGTCCGTGCTCCATTTCCCTGCTTGCCAGCAGCCTGCACCCCTGGATCCTTCTCCTGCACACTATGGAGGAGAAGAAGACCAGGGCCTGATGGACCCCTGCCAGGTGAGGCACCCAACCCAGGGACTCTGCCGGGGCCTTCTCTGCACGGGAGTGGATTTTATTGGACCTTATTATTTTAAGGACTCTGTAAACTAAGAACTCAGCCTTCAGATTGATGTCTTATTGCAAATAAAGCCTTATAGCAAATGATAAATGTCTCAGCTGCTTTGAAGAAACTGAAACCCACAATCCCCAACACAACAAAATTTCTTAGGTCTTTCACTGCTAAAGGAATTAACTTAGAGTTTGTGACAACACTGCAGGCTTTTTTCTCCCATCAAGCACATCGGAGTTATCAAACAAAAGATTTGAGATTATAGCTTTCTGAAGAAGAAAATGAAACCCTAGAGAGAAGCAGATGCTACAGCATAAATATTCCAAGCATACACTGTGCTGTACAGGGCCAGCTGCAACAGGAAAACTGCTTATTTTAACATTACACACTGGTCTTCAGAGCTGTGTCGATGCATAACAACATCTGCCTTTCCTTCTTTCCCTGGACTATTTGCTACGGCCACCTCATATGCCTACTCACTGGCATTCTCTGCTCCATCTAAGTAGCTTTTTCTGAAGGAATATGTGTAGTTTTCTGTTTACATGCACTAAACACTTCATAAGCACAGTTGCCCCTGAGTACAATTCAATTTTTTCAAACAGCCTTAGTACTTGAGTTACTAGTTACTGTAAAGATCAGTTTCACTGCTTATTGGGGGAAGAAGAAAAAAAAAAAAAAAAAAAAAAAAAAAAAAAAAAAAAAAAAAAAAAAAAGAAAGAACACAACAAATTTATATCAAGCCATAATATTTTGAGCAAGTGTTACAATGGGGAAAACTCTATGTATGAAAGCATGTGGGAGAAAGAGAGTTTGCCCACTGTTTTCAATAAGGAAATATAAGGAAATGATTGTGCTATCCTTTTCTGCTGTAGTGATAAACAGCAAAGAACATTATTCATAACCCATCACAGCCTTGAAACAACTGATATCTATAAATTCTAATATTATCCATGCCTGCATAAGTGCAATAGAAATTTTCTGCCATATTATGATCTCAAACAAGGAGCATGAGACAAGCCTCATTTAAATAAGATGAAGAATGACACATATTAATTTTGTCTCAAAATTTCACATCATCTTATTCATGATCACACTTTTTAAAAAATATTATCATGCATAGATACTGTAACCTAGGAAATAAGTATTATAGAAAGCTTCACTATTAAAAAAATGGGATTATTAGCCCTGCACATTTTAAAAAAGACCCTTTTCATTATATTTGCATCAAGCATCAGCCTGGATTATGATTATAATGTTTGAAAATTATATGGTGCCCAATTTAATCTTTGGAATTACTTCTGTCTAATGAAAACCTATCTCTTGAGTGATGTTAGAGCTGCCCTGGCCCAGGACTTCCTCCTTTGCCCAGCCTCTGGAGTCCAGTGCAGGGCAGTCCCAGGCTGTAGGATGTGGCAGCTGCTGATACTCCACATGTAGGTTCAAAGCCAAACATGGACCCACCAACTCAGATACATTCACATACACTCCCCACCAGTGCATGGCACACAGTTCTTACAGTGCTCATACGTGGGATAGGCTATGCAGAGACCTAGCTAGGAAAAGACTGAAAAAATATGGGACAGACTGTGGTGATCAGGCACAGAGCTTAGTCCATAAGCACAGGGACTGGCCCTATTCATATGGGACCAGCCCTTTCATCCCACTTTTCTCCTTAGTTTCTCCTCATTTTCTTCCCTTGCCTTTTTCTTCATCAGTTTGCCTACTCCTGCTGAGCTCCTGCCCTCCCAGTCTTGAACCCTCAGGTTTCCATTCTTGTTGGCTGCAATGCATGCAGTTTCATGATAGCCCAGCAACTGGTGTGACTGACGAGGTTTGTTTATTGATTTTGTCTCTACATTAGTCTGTTAGGTATCTGTCACTTTGCTTATGGATTAATTATTTTTCCTTATCATTCCATTTGACAAGGCCCTCAATAACATAATCTGACTGAAATAAACATTTCCACATACCACGTGTATCAAAGGAATAAAAGGTCTTGTTGTGATGAATCTCTCTGCTGGTATCCAAACATTACAATGGAAGATGTTGTTCACTTCAACTGCAAAGGATCAAAAATTTCATCATGGAAAGGGACACAAAGGTGAATAGCACGCATGTGAAGAAATCCTATGAAAGAGAAAGGAAAGGAGCAGGGTACTGATGGGTGAGAATGGAGGTAAGCTGTAGGGGAAGAAAGCTGACATTCAGACTAAGGAGAAGTAGGGGAAATTATGAAGTCTGTATTAAATGAGCTGTAACCTTCTCATTACAGTGAGAATACATCCAGATTCCCAAGTGGAACCCGTTGCTCCAATGTGCTCCATCAGCAGAGAGGATATGTGAATTCATACAAAATGTACAGTTTATGACTGCCAAATCATTGATACACTCAGAGGATGAAGCTGGCAGCTCAACATCTGCTCTGATAGTTCAAACATCAGAAGCCTGGTTAAGGGATTTAAATACTCCAGTAATGCTCATGAGATGATTGTGAGATATGAGGGAATACTATTATGTTCCCTGTTTGAATATATGTCCAAAATGTATACATTACACAGTTACTTGATATTAATATATCCAATAAACATAAATATTAAAAAATTTTCCTTCAAAATAATTCATATCAACTTACTCAAATATCTGCAGAAAAATAATTTTAAAGTGACATGAAAACTGAGATAATGTTCCCAACTAAAATTTCATCTCCTATTACCTATATTGCCTAAATTATCTAATTGCCTATATCTGTTATTAAACTACTAGCTGTTGTCAATTGATATTCCATTCTTCACTTCAGAGAATCACTCTTATTCCCACTATCCTATTCCACTTTACATATTCATACATATCTTTATACCCTCTATTTACTTTTTGTTGAATGTGTTGGAAAGGGAAGGAGGAGCTTCAGAAGTAAAAAAAGGCAGCTGTACCTGCACTGCAGACTTGAATTAGATGTTAGCCTTTTCTTTGGCAGCCCTGAGAAAAAGTTTCATTACAAAATTTGTGATAAAAACTTATTGTATTTTTAAAGGGTAATTTTTGAATATTTGTTTTGGTTTTTTTTCCATTACAGATCACAAGTCAGATTCATAACTATTTAGAAGAAATTGAGAATTTAGCAGGCTCCTGAGTTGGTTTGAATTACATTGTGCTAAGCATACCAAAGAATGAGGTTACAGCACCCCAAACTAGACACCCAAATCTACTGAATATACTTAAGCTTAATTTCTCTGCATGGCCATTACCCATCTGCAAAATGAAGATAATAAAATCTGTTAACCTTATGAGAATTTTGAGAATATAAAGTAATGTCTGACATTATATTAATGAGTTCCATTTAAAAAATAGCACAGAAAAATCAATAATTTCTGCTTAAAGAGTGTGGTCTGAATAGTTTGAAGCCAATAAGGCACCTCCACACACTGAACAAGGACAAGAGAAAAAAAAATACTGAGTACTTTTGATTAAGGAAGTACCATCTCTGACTGATGGAGCCAGGGATCCCATATTAAAAAAAAATGTTCTGTATGATGTAATTAAAGACCATTATAATGTATATGTCCAAGTGAGCCAAGTGAAGACTGCATGAGGAATTTTAATTTTAATGTTTTCTAATTAGAACACTTGACTTTGTGACCTTAATTTTTTTTTTTTTTTAAATACAAATTTCTGGATATAATAATAATATTAATTAATTTAGTAGGAAGAGAGATATTAAAGAGTTATGCATGATTTTAATTTGTGACCTGAAAGGCGAGGGGCCCTAGACAAGGAAAAAGAGTCTTGAGGCTGGCTGACATTTCAGAGTACTATTTTTGTGAGTAGACACTCAAAAGGCAAGTGTGAAACAAAGAGCTTTTCAGTCTTCTGGTTTGTAAGTGTATATGACAATGACATATGAAATATATACTATTTTTTCTTCCCAGCCGCATCACATTCAGTCAGACTCCTGATGCTCCATTTGAAAGTAAACAAAGTTTACTCACACCCCACGGCTTCCTATAAACAATGGGGTTTTCAACAAGGATTTTCCTGAGCAGTATGGTATTGCAATTTTTGTACCACAAGTTGCTAGTATCTGTAAGCCCAGAAAACCATCCATGTTCGTTCTTTCTCTTTCTTTCTTTCTTTCTTTCTTTCTTTCTTTCTTTCTTTCTTTCTTTCTTTCTTTCTTTCTTTCTTTCTTTCTTTCTTTCTTTCTTTCTTTCTTTCTTTCTTTCTTTCTTTCTTTCTTTCTTTCTTTCTTTCTTTCTTTCTTTCTTTCTTTCTTTCTTTCTTTCTTTCTTTCTTTCTTTCTTTNAAGAGCAATTCTGATATTATATACTCCAGTTCACCTTGTCGGGTTCAATTCCCTTCGCACATGAACCTGGGCTAGCTGGGACCCCACATGGGGGAAGGAAAAAGGAACTCATCAGAGCAGGAACAATTGTAGTTCATCACCAGTTTTTTTCACCTTTTTTTATAATGGGGCATAGCTTTTGCTTGTGTCTTTGTGTGCTCCTAAACAGTTGACAACTGGATCTTACAGAGGAGTTTTCAAGAATTCATTATTAGTATCAGAACTTCTAATATATTTAGATTTTTTTGTATCACCACAAAAATGTGATCTCATTATAANAAGGAAGTAAAAAGAGGATCAGCTCACTTTTTAGTGGCTATTATATTTCCAGTACCTTAGAAAGTGAAAACATCTTAGTTTCAAATTTTCTTCTGCTTGTCAAAATTACAAATTTGTGGACAAAAATTTAAAAGCCACAGTTATTCTACTCTGTGCTGCTTAAAATTCAGATGCAGCTTTAAACAGAAGCAGATATTTAGCGAAGGAGTCTCAAAGCTATTTCTCAAATGTGCCTGATATTTACAATACCTTCTACATTTCTAGCACCTTTAAATGCCAATAGCAAATTGTTTTTTCCACTTGTTTCAGAGTAGTACTTCAAATATTAACTAAGGATCAAGCCTAACTCTGACTCCTGGTGCACCACTGCTAGCTTCAGACAAAGTGAGTAGATCATACAGCTTAGAAAACAAAAGGCTGTGGCACATCTCTTCTCCAAGTATAGTCGGCACTGTGTGAAGAGTTGTGTCAAGACTAACACAGTGGTGCTGCACATTACATGAAAAGAAGCCTGTAGTGCTTTACGGGGTACAAAATATACTCAAAAACTCTTTATTCCCTGCCCTGCATCCCCCACCTACATGCTGTTCCAGTAACCATTATGATTAATCCTTTATGAATTTTCCACACTAAAATGCACACAGATTCTTGCACAGTGAATCTGCCCTCAACAGCAAAACAGAAGGGTTGGGACAAGCATTACAGATTGAAAGCTACCTACTTGTTTGGTCTGGCAGGAGAACTCAGATTTGGATTGGGGGGAACTCAGTCTAGCCAGGAACAAATCCAACTCCAAAAAACACCTGAAAATAATGTCCACACTTGAATTAATTTAATTTCACAGCATGTGTTCCCTAACCATTCTGTGCTTCAAGATTAGTACTTACATTGACAGACACTGCTGAGGTAGGAGAATTCCCTAAAGGATCTTACAGCATACGCTGAAGAGAATATCATATTTGAATATCCGCATCTCTCCTGGTTCCAGAGGCTGGAAAAAAGAGGACTTGAGAAATATCCTAAATATTACAGAAATTTTTTTTGGGGAAATGAAGACCAATATGTAACTATGCATATAACAGTGTCAAGACCTACCTAAATTTAGGTCTTGCAGCTTTGGACAAAATTAATATCCATAAGACTTGAATCTCCTCCAAGTAGTTAAATATTGTTTAGATGTTTAATATTTCTCTTCCAGAAAAAGAGCAGATGCAGCTTTCAAACTTCTACAAAAATTATCAGTTTAGAAAGTTCTTGTCAAATACAACAATCATCACAGTGAATTCCTTAACAGTCATGTCCTCAAGTAAAACCAATGTATCCTCAAAAAACCCAAAACTCTTGTTATTTTGACTCCTGCTAAACAAATTCCAGGCTGATCCACATGAGATACATGGGGAAGAAGATAATGTAGGAATTGCTAAGGACAGCTGAACTGCAATTATATTCAGTAGATCATATTGGGTGATTTTTGTCTTTACACTGCACGGAAGAAAATAACAGAATGTTTAAGAAGCTGATAATTAATCTTCTAAACTAATCTCATTCTGTTCCTGAGAGGTATGAACAAGGTGGGAAAATGTTGGACTAAAAGCCAGAGCATTTAGAGAGATAATCCTGGTTTTGTTAATAATTCCTGAATAGCCTTAAGCCCTTCTCTTAATCTTTTTACAACCCAGCCTCCCCATCACTTAAGATACTGGAATGCTTATTCACCTGCTTTTTGCACCTACAATATGGCTTTGAAAACACAATGTTACAACATAAGTACTACATATTTCCTTTCAAATTGCTGTACTTTTTCTTGTTCAGGAATAACTCGGGTTTTTTTCCATAATGAAAAAAATTATGTGACAACAGAGTTTTTATTCTATGAATAACTTAAGGCTTTAGAACACCTTGTTTTATTTAAGTGAAAACAAGAAGTCAAAGTTTCATATCAAAGTCATATAATGCAGTGTGTAAGTTAAATATTAATGCAACTAAAACAATCAGGAAAGTGAGTAGAATACAGTTTTCAGAGGTTTTTAAAGCCAAAAGCACACAATATACTGCAGGCAGTTTTAAATCTTGAGGTGACTATCAGAATGGCAATGTGAAATGCTACCCAGTTTTCAAACACAAACTTTGTATCTGCGCATTAATTTCTTGCAGTCTGCTCTTTAAAAGGAAGATTTCTTTATATTGATATGATGCAGAAACTTTGCAATGACTGATGATTCTATTCTAATTCTATTACTTATGAACACAATCACATAGTTTAAAAATCAGCTGAAAGGATGTAGTGCTATAACCTGAATAAAGGAAAAAGGTCTTCTTATTTGTGTGAGGATTTCAAAATATGTTTAATAGTTAAAGTCCTGTAATAAGAAATTAATATCATATTTGTGATATTTATAATTGATACTGGGCTGCAAAGCTCTGTAATCATTACTGAAAATGAAAAAAAGGGTATAAATAGATCTAGTCACATTGGAAACCTGAGCAGATAGAGAAATTATAATTTCTTGTGAGATGGTGCACTACAGAATATTCCCCAATTCTAGGAAAGTGGTTTTTAGAAATAATGATTTATTAAATGTCAGATGTGATTTGACTAAGAATGGATCCAAATGCCACTAGTTGCTTCAATTTGCTTTTTCTCCTGTTTATTATTTTGATGCATTCACAAAGGTTTATTTTAGCAGAAACCAATGAATAAAGTTATCTTTTAAAAAAACAACTGATCAACAATACAGAATATAAAACAAAACAAATCATTAATCTCCAAAAAATGGCCTTCAATATGGTTCCAGAATTCAAACTTGGTTATAAAAGATTACTAGATCAGGGTAGCAAAATCACCATAATTAGGCCTTTCATGCCTATGGTCATCACTTTCTCCAAGAATGATACATGTCTAACGCTTATTGCTTAGACAATCCATTCAATTATACTTATGTCAAAACTCATCAGCAAACTTGATGAAGTGAATACATTATTAGTATTTAATTTTGCACTTTTTGTCTACAATTAATTATAGCAACAAAAATACATACTTCCTTATAAAAAGTATAATTCTTCATTTTCCCTCTTCTAATAAATAAAGGTTATATATATTTTTGAAATTGTATGTATTATTCACTTAATTTATTTATAGCAACTATTTGGATATCTATTTCTTTTACTCAAAATTATAAAAGTTTACATGGTCAAGTAAATAAATAGCCATCTCTGAAAACAACATTGGGATCCAAATTAGAAATTCAAATGACCAAAATTAACTAGATGAATGATGTACATTTTCTAAGGTCTTATGTCCACAATAAAATCAAATAGTGTGTATTGGGCTGACAAACCTTAATGGAGTTATTCAGAGTCTTGCTCTAAAAGTGTCTTTTCCATCCTGTGGAAATCATCTGTTTAAATGATGGTTTATAACACTGGTAGCTGCATAATACAGGATTTTGTGTTAGTCTTTCCACTCAATTGTATGCTTTAATTCTGGCTCCCATTTTGAAGACCTTTTAAAGATAATTTCATTTTCAAAATACTAGCTGAGCAGTTGCATATTTTGTGTTTTCTTTTGATGAGAGTTTTGGAATTTGTTGATAGGATTTTGTTTTATTTTAGCAAAGTAGGTAATCAATTAAAAGATTTGTTGCTTAACCAATTTTTCTAGCTTAATTTTTAAAATGTCAGAGAGATATTTGAAATATGTTATCTGAATTACTATTTTTTACAGGGTGCTGGGAGATTAATGCAATGTCATGGCAAGGCAATAAGATACCTGCTGTTGATTGGTTTTCTAAGTACCTTAGGAGAATTTTAACTTTTGTAAGCCTAACACTTAGAAGAATTATTGCATTGTTTTTATCAATTTATTAAATCAAAAAGAAAACTATTTTTATTAGGCATACTTAACTTTGATACAAAACACCCAAAGATGCAAGGAATAATTGACTTCATTGTCATGAAACTTTCATTTCACAATCTGCACCATATTTCTTTAAGATCCTTTCACATTATATACCCATAATATGATAGGTTTGTTTCAAAGGAGTTCTTTCTTCAGTTTTTTTTTTTTTTTTTGGTTTTTAAGCAGAAAGCCTTTTCCTTATTTACCCTTTTTCATGTGATATAAATATATACTCAAATTACTATTTCATTCACTGCCATGAAATTACCTCTTCACCTACTGTTTCATCTTATGTTACTTATCTCAAGATAGACAATTTGTTAGGGGAAAATAATCAGGAACAGAATACTGCTAGCCCAGCACAGTTATATATCCCTACCTGGAGAGCTGTGAAATTTATTATAAAAGCAGGTAGACTACAAAAAGCAATCTCAAGTTTTGTCCCAACATCTTTAATTTATATGCAAAATATTTTCAACTTTTCATAGTTACAATGCTATTTTATTGTAACTACCAGAAATATCAACATTTGGATAAATAAGGGATTGCCCCTGATTGGACATGCTGAACTCATCAGAAATGGCTTCCATAAATTAATTTTTAATGAACTTATCTATCTATATCTATATCATCTATATCTATATCTATATCAATATCTATATCTATATCTATATCTATATCATCTATCTATCTATATATATATATATGATATCATTGTTGTCCACAACTGGCAAATCAATCACTTGTAAGAAGTCTGCTGTGATTATGCTGAGCTTCAGACTGGATTTTTTTTTTTTCTATAAAATCAAATATAAATTACTGAATATATTGATTCAGCAGTGAAATAATATTATTTACGTAATTTGCCAAGTGCAAGTTTAATGTCTGGGTTGTACTGGATTCAATCACATTGTATTAATTTTTTTTCCATCTGAATGGACATAATTACAGTAAAAAGGACACCTACAAGAATATTTCCTAAAACAGTAATCAAATATTTATTTGAAATTTATTTTGTGTAATAATATTTTGTATACATTTAAATCTAAATATATATGGATCCATCAAAGGAGTATTTTAAAGAAACAAGGATTGTTTATTAGTTTTTTTACTAGATTAAGAAGATGAAATCGAGGAATAGGTAAGTCCCCATCATCTGAAGTATTTCAGTGGCGGTTTTAAGTTGTTTTTGACAGTTGATCTACTGACATTTAGAAAAGCAAGCCTAGTAGTTCTCTTGATCAAGCTCTTCCTGATGACACCATTTGTGCCTTTTACAGACCAGTAACACAAAACTGGATAAATCTCAGTATCACAAATATGATTGGAGTGTAATCTTTGCCTTCAAGAGTGTAACACACACTCACTTCATAAGGAGAGCATTTTATCTCGTTACCAAGATATCTACTACACAGACCACCAGCATGTAAAAGAGTTTAGGGGTTCTATATCCAAGGTATCTGGTTTCTAGGAGTCCCTACAGATTATATTAACTAAAAAAATACAGAAGTTTAGTCTTCTGTTTGTCTAGGAAGACAAAAGGGCACTGTTATATATAGGATTAAGGACTGATCACCTTGGTTCTAAGGCTTTTTATGAGAAATTAAATCACATTCATTCAATTTTTTTTCCATGTGATTATAATTTTACTGAGAGAATACTTTTGAATAACCAGCACTATGAATGCCCTTTTAGCATCAGCTCCTGAAAAAAATTACTATGAACTTCTGGAAAAATAATCGAGTATATACCATATAATTACCCATTTACAACATCACTCTTCTACATTTACAACAGGACATCCCCCTCAATAATTTAGTCTGGTAACGGAAACCTTGATGTTCAACAATTTTTGTTGTAAAGATGTTTATGTTAGTCCAACTACATCAAAACTCACAAATCATTAAGCAACTAGACAAACTATTGAAAACAATCATGAGCACTGAAGGGATTTTCCTGATGCCTTGGCTGTTAGAATAAGATGTCTGTCTTGAAAAAGCTTTTGGCATTTGCAATACTGCCAAAATATCTAAAAATATTGGACAAATGAGTCTCATGTATTTCCTACATACCGTTATAAAGCAAGTTAATAACCTTGGATGCCTAAAATCATGATTAATCTTTAATTTCTGATTTCAGCAATGCTCTATATTGATCAACTATTATTACCAAAGGCAAAACCAAATAACCCATACAAAAATTAAAGGATATATTTGTTCAAGGATGTACAGTGTGATTGTTTTAAACAGGAATTATACAGGTTCATTTCAATGCTTTTTCTAGAAATTCATGACTTGTCATTTCTTGAACAGTTGATAAGACATGGTTAAAAAAACCCAAAACAAACACTTATAAAGTGTCTAACTCTCTTATCTAACCATATAACATAGGAAGTTACCTTTTCTTATATTTTATGATTTCTTATTTAATAATAAATTTATCTTGACTTCCTCTAGATATTCCTCACTAGGCTCTTATTAATAACAGGTTTTTTCATCCTAGGTGCTGATAAGGAGTTATTTCTCATAAATTATATTATCTTGACAGCACTATAATTTTCTTGTGGTTTTGCTAAGCAAAAAGGTTTTCCCCATTTTTCTGGAACCTCTCCTGGTTTTTTTTTTAGAGATAATCAGTCAGCCTCTGACACTGTTTTAACCATACTTTGGAAAACTTCAAATCAATTTTATCTCATTTAGCCTATTCAAACCACAATTTGTTCAAGTATCCAAGTCCACCTTTCTTTAATCTGATATAAAATATTTGTGGTTAATAATAATTGTGTTACTTATACTGACAATGCCCAACAGCACACTCTGGACAAGACTTGAACAAAAACATTACTTTGTTGTCATTTCTCAGAAAGCGTTTCTAGATCATCAAGCAGCAGACAACACTTTCTTGAGTTTCCCTTTTACTGCTAATTCACTCGTGGAAGTATTTATTGTCTTTTGCATGCCCTGGTATTTTATTTAATTTTGTTTCAGCCTGTCTCTGACTTACTCCATGCATGTTCTTAAAGAGAGCACTATCAAGAAAAGTTTTATTACTTCTATAGAATCTCCTTTAGGAATTTAGGTGGTAGTAGAGGGAATAGTTATAAATTAAGTGGGACAGGAAAGTTGTCATGTGAAAAATGGAGATTTTCTAAAACTCTTTGTGTTTTATTAGTCAGTCAGGGCCCCAGGAAAACCAAAACCCCTGTGCCCAAGCTGTCTGTCAGCATCCCACTGTAGGGACCCTTCACTGAATACTCCAGTCAATAAAAGAGCAGTTGGAGTGGCTGGTTGAGGGACACATGCCAACAGCAGAAGGGACATGCCCTCTCAGGTCTCCATAGATGAGTATGTTCCTGCTGATGGCAAGTGCCAGCATCCTTGAAGGACTCAGACTTCTTATTTTTATACTACATTTTGTTTAGGTGGAGCTTGAGTGACTTCAGTCATACATCATGTTCAGTTGGAGGTACCTCAGAGGTAGATAGCATCAGTTTTACACCTGAGGCAGACTTTGGGATGGAGGTGTACACAGTGATACACTTGTGATCTATCCATGGTTGCTGGGTCAGCAGCAAGACATCTTTATTTCCCCTTGGCTGGCAGCTGCTATGAGGCTTATCAGCTACAGGGTACCACTATGTTCCCCTTCCTGCAAGGATTTCATCATGGCTGTGGTGTATCTACTCTTCTTCATCCTCCTTTAGTTCCACTTGGCATGTGCCATGTGTGAGAAGGGGGACATGCTGACCAAGTCCCATCCGGGGAGCAGAAACTGAATTTCACCCCATGAGTTTCATCCTATAACTTCCTTACTGTTAGTGTGAACATAGCTTCTTGGCTTTCTCCAATTTTACTTCTAATCATTTTCCCACACAATATTTGCTCTATACATCACAAAAAATTATCTTACCTGCCAAAACAAGGTAGTTGTATTTGAGTTATTTACTACAAATAGTCTTTGGCCCATGCCAAACCACTATGCAAAGCCACTATGGCAATGGCCACTAGCACAGGCTGTACTAGGGCAGAAATAGCAATTTGGCAGACCTGAAATAGAAATGTTTATTATGTCAGTATTTAATGTGAAGAAAATCAGAATTGAGATTCCAAAACACTTTTTTATTTCTAACTTATCAGTTATTACACCTTGCAAAAAAGCAAAAGAACCATTGTGAAGGTCTCTGCATATTAACACATCTGTGCTATAGAAATGTGGGGTTTCTGAGGCTTCTTCTTTAAAACCAAAGCTGGATGGACAATCTATTATTTCCAGATTCAGTTTACAAAATAATTTATTTTATAAATTGAAAAGAGGGAAACAATTTACCTTTGGTGTCTTAAACTTCATATCCTAAAGAACCTTTTAACATAAAGAAAAAAAAAAAAACAAAAACAAACCCACATCTGTGGTAGGTTCAGCATTTTTCAAAATCAAATCAAATGAGCATAACATCTAACTTCAAGCAATTACTTAATACTGAGAAATATAGCACCATTCTTGTTTGCTTTCTTTTCCTTTTCTATATCCATAGTACAGCAAACTCATATCCGTCATTAGACTTCCAGCGGAGTGGTGTAAGAGTAGAATGAATTCTATATACACCATGTATATATGGTATATATACCATAATTCAGTTCATAAAAAGTTTGGCTTTCATTGGTATTTAACTCACAGACAAACAGAAGCCAGCTCTGGACTTCAGCTGTAGCAGGGAAAAAGCATACAAAAAAAACCCCAAAAAACCCAACCAACTAGACAAAAAAAAAAAAAAAAAAAAAAAAATCCAGTACCCAAAAGCTAACTTGGAAGTTATATTGAAGAAAGTGGGTAGCCATCAGACTACATGGTGCCCACAGTCACTGCATGGATCATTGCAGCCCTGCTTTGACTTTAGAATGGACAGCAGGGAGGGACCTACAGTGATAATCTAGTACAGTTACCATGTCTCTAACTGAAACATGTTTCTTAGGTGCTCTAAAAATTCACCAGTTGTCAAAGTTTCCTCCATGATTCACATTTCCATCACTGTTCATATGGATAATGTGGCTTTATCCTGCTGCTATTGCTGAGCAGCCTGATATCCATGTCATGGCTAAGGCTCAAGAAAGCTTCAAAACCAAGTTACCTTTAACTATAGTTTGAACCATTTTGCATGAAGAGAGTATATTTAATGTTTTTCATCCCCGTCTCCTTCTCCCTCTTCTTCTCTGACAGCTGGAATTTAAATGCATGTTCTGAAATCAACCTCCAAGGAATGCTAAAACTTAGCAACAGGGAGATTTTTAAATTTTTTTTTGTTAATTTCCAAGTAGAAAAGAAAGAAAAAAAAAAAAATCCTTGCATTAAATATAAAGTTTTGCTTGTGTGATTGTTCAAATGGGATAAGCATCTTTTGTTCGGTCAAGAATGAACTTTGTCTCTGCAGAGTATCACCTCCTTACATCTATCTTCAAAGGCTTTCCAGTGAGCTGCTTGACTTGAATTCTACTCAACTTCTTATGTAGTAGATTAGAAGAGTATGAGTTCCAAACATACATTTTAGGAAATAGTTGGGCACCTAAAATTAAATTTTGTAGTGCAGTATTTCATTGTCATTGTCTTTTTTGTGGAACTAGTCCACAGCATCTAAATATTTGATTTGCACAGATACAGGTTTATAAAGGGAAAAAAGTGCATTCTGTGTCTTTATCTCTAAAATTGCTCTGCCTCAATGGAAGAAAGGCTCAGATTAAGAAAGTCACTGGAGGAAAGAAGAGGGAATTGAAGCATGTGCTCCAAGTGCATTAAGAAAGGCAGACAAAATTTCTAAAGAAAAAGCACTTACATTATTTAAAAAAACCAAAAAAACAAACAACAAAAAAAAAACCACCAACCCACAACTGAGGGGAAAGAAAAAAGAAAAGGATGCAAATGAAATTTAAAATTGCGTTAATTATGCCTAGCATCATAACTGGCAGTTTAAAAAAGCAGAAATACTAGATGCAATGTAGTTGGCTTAAGTTGTTAGTGTAGCAGAAACTGCAGCACATCGCATCATTCAGGAACAATTACCAGCTGCTGCCATAAGAGAAATAATCCTTTCTCCTCTATGCTACGATGCAAAACTTATGTCCAAAACATCCAGCTGTGATTCTGAGGGTGACTGCTGCTCAGAATACATAAGTTCCATGTTATTGTTCTTTCTCTGTATTCTACAGTCAGAGTCCTATCATGTCTTTTCACACTTCCCTGATCCTTTTCCTACACATTTCTCCCCTAAACTTATGGTTCATCCCACCTGTCTTACTGTTAGCATTTCATTTTATTCTGTGTGTAATGTTTTGGACTGATTTTTAAGAATTACGGATAAGGGAAATTAAACAAAACAGACATATTTTGGAAACTGTTCTGGGTATAGATTTGTTTGTTTGTTTTTGTTTGGTTTTGGGTTTTTTGTTTTGGTCAGGAAGAATATATATCTAGTGACTGGAAAGATGATAAATGGAGAGAGCACATTGTGGAAGAAGATAATCCACTTCCTGGAGCTGACATGGATCTTGATAAGAATAAAAACTGCATTTTCACTTAGTTTTAATGAGCAAAAAGCCTTTTGAGGACTATAATCTGTGATGGTATTTTAACCATTACTCAGCAAGATATAGAAGAGTATAACAACATAGGGCAGGATACCACTGGATATAATCAGCAACATTAATAACATATTGATTTGATGCTAAATACAATTAGGGGGGGGG
>VWZN01012644.1:33878-60874 GCA_013396955.1 Regulus satrapa | reverse complement strand
TGCATTTGAACATTCATCCTTAAAATATAATATCCCCTGTACTGATAGAGCCCAGAAGCACAGGTTTGGGAGGGCTTCATGAAATGCAGATTTTTTTTTCCCCTAGGTGGATGCATTTGTGAAGATTGAAACCACAAGAGAACTGAGAACTAAAGTCTTGTGGGGAAGTCTCCATGGTTTTGTCAATGAGAGGTTCTTCTCCCTGGGCAAATTGGAAGACGGACTGTTCTAAGAGTGATACACTGACTAGAAGTAATCTTTAGGTTTTATTTCTCTACGTTGTTGTGTTAGTGAGAAGGAAAGCAGGATGCTGGGGGGAGAAGTGTTCTGAAGGTTTTGTTTTGATTCTCATAATCCTGTTAAATCTGTCAATAAAGTTCTTTATTCCTTTTGAAGTTTTAGGCCTGTTTTGATCTTTCTTCTAGTCCTATCTCACAGCCAGATAATGAGTAAGTGGTTCTAGCAGGTACATGGACCACTACACTTATTTAATGGTGTTGTCGCTTCTATCCTGAAGAGTTCCATTCTTAAAGAGAACAGAAAATTCAGCGTGGTCAAATATCACTGCAGAAATCCAATACTCTTCTCAGACATATCTGCTTTTCTTGCAAACTATGCCATTAGAATAGTTACATGAATTTCATACAACTTAGAACAAAAAAAACCCCTTTAATTACTGCTTAAGGGACTTCATGGTTGATAGCTCTAAAATACAATCATTTAGGAACTAGAATAGCATGCATATGACAAACATATCCAAGTTTCATTCACATATAAATGAAGAAAAAAATATTTTAACATTATTTAATATTTCTAGGTTGGAAATTTCTCAGATCTTTTAATCTGACATAGTTTCACAACACAGTCTGAAATCTTTTGAATAATTCAGAAGAATTTAAGTTATACAATAAAATACCCAGGTTTACAAGTGTATAATTTAAAACTGTTAACTAATTTTTCCTGCAATATTAAAATTTTTAATGTGTAATAGCCTTTATGATAGTTATCAAATGTCAGAGTTAAAATGTGAGTCAGTGTCTAACAACCATATATTAAACAAGGACCTTACCTAAAGCTTACTTTTTAATTCTTGTCTCAGTACAAGAATATAAAAAAGACTGCACACCTTTTCCAGCAATTAANAAAAAAAAAGACATCAACTCTTACTTGGTGATAAAACAAATTAAAATAAAATAATTAAGGCATCCTTCTTAAAATTTAAAGGCTTGTGAACACACAGGTCTTTCTCCTAAGTGGTCCTGGAGAAAAAAAGAAATTGCTGCTCATAACATATGTTAGTCAGTTTAAGCAATTATGTTTATATGTGATTTATACCAGTTTCAACAATTTACATACACAGGTTAATGCACTGTTTTTGTACTAGGTAGACAGTGCTTACCAAACTTCTAAACTTTTATCCTGGAGGCAAAAAAATAATTCCTTGTGACTCAGTATGCCATGAATTCAGCTAGCCCAGTGGATTGATTCAAGGAAGCAGTATACAGTTGATTTCTCCAGCTCACTGCAAGACTGAAACTGATGGATGCCTCAAGCACATTCTCCAGATCAAGTGTGGTCCTTATGCCAGGAGAGAGGCTTAGAGCCTCTTTTATTCCTCCAGAGGTTTTAATTTCATCCTATAAAATACTTTTCAAGTGTTAAAAGAATCAAAATATTGTTATGTTCCAAATTCCACAGGCAAAATGATTTTCAAATATCCAGTGAGAGAAGTAAGTATGTTTTCCAGTCTGCAGGGAAATTCTCAAATTCTCTACTTTAAGTCTTTTGGTAACTTAGAACATACCTGATAATGTTTTTGTCTCTTATCTTCATGCCACAAAGGTGGTTAATGGCAAAAAAAAAATCCTAATGGCATAATTTATAACTGGTTTGGTTTTTTTTCCTGCAAAGGATGCAGCCATAATTATTTGAAAATTTCTAGATGAAAATATTAATTCTGATTCTATTCTATCTATATTTCAGCACCTACAATGAATTTTCTGGCATCTCTATCAATATATTTTTATTATTCTGTTAAAGTCCTTGAAGCAAAAAACAATGCTCTGGGATCCCTGAACACATTTACATGTGGTAACAGAAAATAAGAGATAATTAGAAAATACTTCATTAGTAAAGTAGACTTTTATTTAATTCCAAACTAACTCCTTACTACGGAGTTTTATATTTGAGGACGTATTAAGGGCAAAGGGGCTTTCAGAGATTTATTGGGTCTAGTTTGGTCTAGTTTGAAGATTGTTCAATCTCTGCCATAGTTTTGTAACATCTGGCCCGAAACATCTTAGGACACAACCCCACTGTCACAGTCACTTGAATCTCTGTTACAGGTTCTCCAGTTACTGTCATGTTTCTGGGACAAAATAGCTGGAAGATAAAGAAAAAGATGTTCACAAATTCAGTGCTGTTTTGTAATTTGACCCACAAACATTTTCTATGACTGTTGATAGATCTCTTCCTTTAATTTCTGAGGGAAGGGTATCAGACAACTTTTTATAACTGCATATGATAGCACGATTATTGGTACAATGTCTTGCTGACTGATCACATCACATCAGGCAGCATAATTTTATAATGCCTTCAATAAATGACATTTAGAAAATCTACCCAAGCCTACAGTTTTATCTTTTAGGTATTTACAACCATTTTCCTTTCTAACAAAGAATAGTGAAGAACAGTTCTAGACAGAAGGTGAATTAGCTTTTATCCTCAGATTTTGCAGATGCTTTACTGTAGCTGAAATAAAAATGTCATGCTTGAAGTGCTATTAAATTTATTGACAAAGCACAATCCTTAGGTGACACTTAGAAACCCAGAGACACTATTAGGACTCCAAGATTGTAGCTAATGCTAACAAAACAGGAGTGCAGTGTCTTACAAAATATTATTTTAAACATTAAATTGACAGATGGAGAAAAATATATCCTTGATTAGTTCTCTCTGATTCACTTCTGTTTATGTAAGAGCAGAGAAAACAGAAAATGTGGGTATTTTGAAAAAGTTTTGGGGCTCTTGTTTTGTGTTAAATTTCCACCTTAAATAGTATTTAGTAAAAATTGGGCTTGTTGGTGGCTTGTCTCAATTTAGTGCATGACACAATAGTAAAAAAGGCAATTGTCCCTTTAAAAACAATTTCAGGGTTATTAGTATACCATATAACAAGGTTGTTATAAATCTGTTCAATATTCTCACTTAAAGTACAGATATGCCATCACTACCATTCACCTTAAACAGAGCTGTGCATAAAATGGTGTAAAGATCAACTACATTTCCTTACATTCCTCCACTGCATTGCGGCAGCCACTGGGGTGCCCATGACATTTAAACACACTGCCTTCTCATTTGGCTCTTGAGAATACCCAAATCCCATCAAAGAAGCAAGCTGTAAACAAATTCAGAAACAAAGAACTAGCTTAGCTGTTTAGAAAGGTGAAGATATTGAAAGCACTAATACATTGTAATGACATAAAATCCATATGATGGAGAACGAAATGATCATAAGCCAGCTAGACGCATGGTCTGGTGGGAGCACAATGCAGTGCCTAATGGAGATCCTCAGGCAGAGAGTGCCAAGGAGGCCAGAGATCGCTAAGGAGGGAAATAGAGCACTAATGGGAATCCAAAATCCTGCTGACTGAAGCAGTGTCATTGACATGCTCAGGAAGAAATCAGTCTATTTTTAAAACCAATAGTAAGCATAAGAACTATGATATAGGGCCTTTGAGGTACAGGTGGTAAAAAGGAGTTCTTAAAAATGTGATGGTCGTTACTCTCCAAAGTAAATGTGTACTTTACTGTAGTGGGAATATTTGTATTTAGAAATTTTGCATATTAATACTGGTGATTAGAATTGAAATGGTCTTCAGCTGGATAACATGGTTTACAATTTGTCCCACAGAGCTTGCAACAGTGACACAATTCCGTAAGGACTGATAGCTGTCATTTTCCTTTCTTCTGCATTTTCTAATTTCACCCACCAGTGGAAGAAGCAGTGTTTTATTCATAAAGCAAGGTCACAGAAAGGATTCTCACAGCTTAATCTTGCACAGCATTTTAACAAGAAAGACCACACTCTATACCTGTTCTGGTTTTGTAATATTTTATCTACCAGAAATCTGTAGCTTCAGAATATCTGGAGAGGCATTTAACATGAGCAGTTTTCATTAATTTCATAGAATCTGGCAAACTTGTGTGCAAAACAACTCTATGCTGGCACAAGACCATAAAACCTATTGCTTGTTTTCACTAATGTTTAGGATTTTGTTGCAGAACTAAATACAGCAGCATTTTCACCCTAGATGTCATATTTAAAATACAGGCAGCCTGAGGTTTGCATTGCATTTGATATACTAAAATCACATTTTTGATCAATTGTGAAATTGAACACGTTGCTTACAACTTTTTACAAGACTATTTTTCCGATTAGACAGTAAAGTCTATGGATCTGTCTGTCATTCAGTAACAGAACTGCCATGGCTCCCCAGAAATTCCCAGCATATCATAATTTTGCTCCCAGAAGTACTCCTTGGTCATCATCCATGGGAATGGCAGTTCTGTGGACAAGGCTCTGTTAAAATTCTTGAGGGAATTTTAACAAACATGACCCTTCTGGGGAAAATCTTCACTCCTATGGCCGGGGAGGCAGCAAGTTCCATTCCCCAAAGGAATTTGTTTTCCAGGAGCCTGAGATCTAAGTCATCTACAGTGGCTTCTGCTCCAGCATTATCAGTTCAGAGCAGAGACAGTTTTTTCAGACCTGTGCAATCAATAGCCCACACAGAGGACCAGTATCTAAGCACAGGTGGAACAGCTCTGTAGCAAAATCAGCAGGGAAGGCTTCATCATCCTTGTCATCCCAGGTGTGGTTCTGATGGACAAGGATGATTTCTGCTCTGAGACCATCTCTATTATTCTCTTTGTGTTTTTCTTTTCTCCAGGGATCTGCAAAGCCTGAAAAAGCAGGTAAATGAAGGCAACAGAACACAACTTTATTCTGGAGGATGGTTATCTAGGTTAATTGCTGCAGTGGGAATTATTGTTAGGACGACACACAAATCAATTGCTGGTGATATGATCTGAGATAGAGTACCTGGACTGTTTGTGATTCACCTTTAAACAGAGACTTACTAAGTACATTAGAATTGCAGTCTGTGCTCCTCCTAAGACTGTTTAAATTATGGGTGAGAAGAACAGGCATCTCAAAACCCCAGCACTATTATCTGTTAGGTCACATAAGAACCACTTTGGCAGAACCTTCAGGGAATGACATCAGACCAGTTGCTCAAGGATAAGACAAATTCCCTTAAGCATAGACAAAGAGTAATTTAGCAAAACAATATAATCTTTTAAGATCTTTTCTTGGTCCCTTTCCTGCAAGATGTCTGGGTAAAAGAGGAAATAAAAGGAGATAACCCATGATTTATATATTAGATTCTTATAGAGTTGTCTTTGCAGCAAGTTCCCTACTGGAACCACGCAGCAAAAAGATCCATCTTTAGACAATGCATAACTTGTGACAGCAAAGACTCTGCATGTTTGGTAGACATAATTTGCTGTTTTACTAACATCTGAAGTCAGAATGTCACATCAGAGTGACAGTTTCATTCTACTTACAGCTAAATTAATACAGAAAGTAAACAACAAACTGTTAGGCTGAAAGCAAACAAGACATGTTTGCTAGCCTCTCATAAAGCTCCAAATCAGTATTTTTAAATGCAAATAAAGAACACATGTAATGCAGCTAAATATAAATCAAGACTGACCCATTTTATGTTTCACAGAATTTTGTTGAACTGTCTTCCAATGTTAATTGAGGTTTATATATAGAAGCCTTTAAAATAATAATTTTCTGTAATTATTGCTTATGTGTCTTAAACAAGTAGGAAATGATACAGTAAACAGATTAATTATTGTGACCATGATACTTATAACAACAATGCTGAGCATTTCAAAAGTGCTGATGTTTTGATTAGATTGATGGGGAGAAAACCAATAAAATTACATGGGTATTTTCTTACTGAATATTATTCTTTATCAATATGGAACTGTATGCATAAGGTGCTTACTTATCATTTTTAATAACCTGATCACAAACTTAGACCGAAGATTAGATACATTTAACACTTCCAAAGTTCTGAAACAGCTGCACTTTTGACATTTCTAAGACACAAATAATTCATACTAAGAAAAATGCTGGAGCTCCAACAATACTTTTTGGACTGCCAATATCGAGTTTNTCCCCCTGATGTACTCCTAGTTTATCTTAATTTAAAAGGAATCTGATTCAGGACATTCTGTCTGCAGCCGGGTCTAATAAAGGTAGTCCTACTGGCTTTTGAAAATAGGGTCCTGGTACTGAAAATGTTGTTTCTCCTGAAACTGGTAGCACCTTAAAATAGTGAATATCCTAAACTAATAGGATCCCTCAAATATTAAGGAAACCTTTAAGATCATTGGTATGTGTCTTCTCTGCTTACAAAAATATAATCATCTGTGGGTTTAAGGTTGTTTTGCAACTTCCCCTCTGCAGAACTGCAATTAGAAACTGATGAATATGAATAGGTTGTGTACACAAAAATTCACCAAACAAAATGGCAACTTCTTGCCACTTGACACTGCACTCAGGGAGTTTCTATTTCAGTTTTGAATAAATTGCAAATTTATAGTGATAGGAAATTTATAATGAAGTTCACACGTAAAACACTTGAAGTTATTAAATGCACTTATTTTCTTGAGTGACAACGTTCAATTACATGCAAAAACGTGGAAGAACTGCTTAATATTTCTAATAAATACTCCTGAGATCTTAAACTATCATTTTGCCTATTTTCTTCTCCAGCAAGAAAACTATTTCAAGATTTAACAACAAATGAAAACTTTCAGCAACTTCTACAGATGTTATTTCTTTCCAGATCTGATAAGCAACTTACAACTAATAAGATGCAATTTTATATACAATAGAGTTTTAGGGATCTGCACACCAAAAATAAAAACCTCATCATTTTTTGTATTAATCAGAGAGGTCCAAAACTATTTATAAAGCAATTTATCTTAAAGGCAGCAAATGACAGGATAAGTTATCTATATGCATCACCTCAACAGAACCTCACTGATTGCTATATATAGAATTACTGTAAGAGTAGAACAGTGTACTAAGATACCACAATTACCTACCTTTTGAAAAGTAGAACTGAGAATTCTTTGGAAGTCAATAAAATAATAAACAATCTGTATAGAACAAGGGTTTGGTTTCAAAAATTGCAACTGTAAATATTTCATTCTTCTTTAAATACAACCAACAATTCTTAAGATTAAAGATGCTAAAAGAATATACTCAGCATATTGCAAACATCTGAAATTTAGGCACTTATCTTTCATTTCACTTCTGCACTTGTCTTAGAATATATTGAGATAAATTACATCTATTTCAAGACTAATTTGAAAAAAGCCTGACCTGAACAACAAATAAATCAAGCAAATAATTGAAAATTAAAATTATGTCTACCAAGCCTTCAAATGAAAATCATGTTCTTCTTTGAAAGTCTGGCTGACCTGGAACTTTCTCTGTGTGTATGAAGGAAGTATAAGAGAAACAACAAATATATTAAGCAGTTCCCAGCTAGCATAGAGATGTTTCAAAACATGCAAACAGGAAAGTGAGATCACTATGTGTAGATTACTGTTTGTTATATTAAGAAGTCCTCTGCCTAGAATTCAGGCACATTTATCAAGACAAGTCTAATGCTACTTAATTATAAATTAGCCATATTAGAACAGACTGTCTTCAAGCTGGTACTGCATGATGCTGGCTATGGGAATACTCAAAATCATACTCAAACTCATGCCTTAATTAAGTGATTGAGTTGTATGGAAACAGGATGAAAAATCCTGGATGCCAAAACTCTATTGCAAAATCCTGAATGTCCTGAGCTGTGTCTAAGAATCGCAATCAAGCATTCTCTGAGAAGCAGCCTTAAGCCTCATGCAATGCCCATATATCATTGTCTTTCTGGGAACATAGAAATGACAATGCAATTCTGAAAATTG
Source organism: Regulus satrapa (assembly GCA_013396955.1). Classification (NCBI taxonomy): domain Eukaryota; kingdom Metazoa; phylum Chordata; class Aves; order Passeriformes; family Regulidae; genus Regulus; species Regulus satrapa. Next base: position 52,813 of record VWZN01012644.1, on the reverse strand, counting down.
CATACATTGTGCCTCTCTGGTTTAGTAGTCTGCAGAAGTTGTTAGCAGTCAGTCTGCACTCAGGACAGGTGAGTACTAATGCCCACAGTATAAAATTGACTAAATGTCCATGGATTTTTTCCAAGGATAACTCAAATTCTCTTTCCTGTGGTCCAAAGGATACCTCTTCATAGCTCTCACTTGCTACAGAATGATTATGTCATCAAGAAGACTTGTGATATCAAAATGTCTGTGCACACTAATTTTCATGTGTCTCCAAAAAAATGGCAGGTTTCCACTTGCAAATGTGTATTGCAAGTAAGTATGGGATTTAATAAATGAAATATTTGTAAGAATTGCTAGCATTATGGCACTCACATCTGCTTACAACTATCACAAATCATTTGTAGTGTCAGTTGTTTGGTTTGTTCCTAAGTTTTAATTCAGAGCCTTTTTCTGGCTCAGCTTAGTACATGAAGCAGGCTTGCATGCCAAAGCTGTGATTAACTTTATGGATGCAGTGGAATTATGGAAATGCATCATGCAAAAGTGTGTACTTGCCAATATTATTCCATGACCTTGTGCTTTGCTGACTTTTAAATAATTCAGTGATGTATTGAATGAATAAATTTGTGCTGCTTGTTACTCCAAACAGTCATGCTTTCACTTTTCTTGCCATTTTTAATAAAGCCTCACTTTCTAATATTCATGAATTATTGCATTTCAATTAAATTACATACATATTGAGGAAATAGTTTTCCCTAAGCTGTTTAGTGTTGACACCAACTGTCATTTGCCTTTTCTTTTTGTATAATAACCATGGAAGTTTTATGTACAGGCAATATAAAGCACCGTCACACTTTAATGAGAAACTTTTTTTGATCATATATAGCACAAGAGAGAATAAACCTAATCTATTAATAAACCTAAGCTATTCATGGAACTTAAAAAGCATATGCTCAGTCCAAGCTAAAGTTTTCCATTACAGTATTTCAGGTTCTCAGTAAGAACTGCAGAACTCAGGTCTTTGAGCTGGTCCAATTTGAGCAGAATCTGATTTTGAAGTGCAAAGGTTACAGAGAAGCCACAGTTAAAAGGTAGGATATTTAAAACAACACAGAAAGGAAGGGAATGTGCAAATATAAAGTTATACCACATTGAAGCAGCAAAATACTGCTCCCCAATATGTCATTATTTAATTGCAGGTAAATTAAATTATTTTGGTTAAGGGTATTGTCCTTTTAAAATGGGACTTCTATCACTTCCTTATTTATAAGAAATACAAATTTTCAAATTAAAAATAAATTTATTAAATGATGGAATGATGGAATGGGAGGAAACAGTCTCAAATTGCACCAGGTGAAACTTAGATGGGATAATAGGAAAAAAAAAATGCCACTGAAAGGATTGTCAAGGATTGGAAGAGTCTGTCCAGTGATGTGGTGGAGTCATCATTTGAGGTAATATTTAAAATACATGGATATGTGGCACTTAGGGACATGGTTAAGTGGTGGGTTTTGCAGTGCTGGGTTCAATGATCTTAGAGATATTTTCCAATTTCAAGAATTCAGATTATATGACATGGTCCTTCCCAGTCCACCTGATTTAATTCCTCACCATTTGGCAAAAAAAAAACAGCGTTTTTTTTTTTTTTTTTTTTTTTTTTTTTTCAAAAGACCAGAAAGACCCCATGAAGTACATATTGCCATCACTCTCTCTGACTAATGTAGAGAGAGAAGATTTTTAACAGAGCTGGAACAGAGCCTTGTTCTCCAGTGAAAGCTAAAAAGGTTTCTCCTGATTTCAAGACACAAACCATTTTTACATCCCAGCTGTTGCAGATACCAGGTACCATGCAGATACCATGGGAGTTTATTCCCAGGGTACAAATTAATATATTTTGTGGGAAAAAAAACCAACAAAAAAACCCAAAAACCCAAAACAAGCAAACAAAAAAACCAAAACAAACAAACAAAAAAACCCCAACAAAAGGTCCTTTTATAAGCAATGCAATCTTAATATCAGCAATGCTGTCTGGACTAAGGCAAAGCTATGATTTGTTTGTTTGTTTTTAAAGCAGCAGTATTTAATTCCAAAACAATGGGAAATTTAAAACCAAAACAATGCTAAGAGTATATCTAAAGGTATAATCAGAATAAAACTGAAGGTAAAACAGATCCTTAATTTGTTTTCTTTCCTTGAGATGAAAAATTCAAAGGATTTTAGAAACTGCCTTAGTCAAAATCATAATTTGAGCTTAGAAATTGTTTCCTATATTTTATAATTCTACATTAGATCATTAATTTTACTTTCAATTTTTTGTTAACCCTTAAATAATCCCTTATTATCCAAACACAATAACTCATATTGTATGCCATCCCTAGTAACACAAGAGGTTAAAACCTTACAAGAATCACAGTGATCTCTTAAACTAATAGTCATTCAGGTTATCTTTAAAGTATTCTGGTTTACACTCTATGAGAGGGGTTTTAAAGCCAGTATAAGACTGTTAATCACTGATGGAAAAAAAAAAAAGTGAAAAAAATTAGGACACAAACCAAGTAAACATACTTAAGCGGCTAACCTTAAAGGCCAGACATTTGTAAATCACAGCATTACTGTGTATGATCCAAACACTGAGTCTAAGCTCATCCTTTTCTCTCAGTCTTCTCTTCTTTCAGTCTTTGTATACATCACTGAGTTTGCCTTGACATAAATATCTTGGTGTATATGAAAAATTTTTGTGCACTGCAAATTCTTTTGTGTGAGCACTCTAGAGTGGCGTGTCCACCTTCCCCTTGTCTTGGGTTACAGACTCACTGTGCATGATGCCTACAGTAGATCCCCTCAAGCCTTTTTGTGCTGCCCTCCATTAAAATATCTGTCAAACAGTCAATGCAGCTTTGCCTGGTGCATGGGCTAATGACACCCAAGCACTGGGCTATGAAGATGTATGACAAAAACAGACACTAAGTACTCCCAGCATACAACTTCTTTTCAATGCCTACACCATAACTTGTGGCACTCTACTGTGTTAGTACTAGCCCCCATGCTACCTACAAGCTGTACAAATGTACAAAAACTGCAGCCAGTAGCAATAATGAGCTATTCTGCATAGTATGGGATATTAAAGGCTCTGATGCACTGAGGTAGTGCAGAGAAACCAAAGAAATCATCCCTGGGACATGAGAATACAGAACACAGCACAGAAGGCAGACATGGGAGTTATAAACAACTCACCACACATACTGAGACCAGGACATGTTGCAACAGACCTCTCACTGGGGATAGAAATGAGCCAAGGCAGAGACTCTCATTCAACAACATGAAAAGGGTCCCACTTATCCTTCTTCACAGCTCAGCCATCCTGACTCTGACTACAGCAAGCTCCAGCTACAGGCTCCAGCTGCAGGCTCTGACTGCTGGCTCATGGCTGCCAGCGTTGGTTTGCAGACCCTGAACACAGCCTTTACCCAGCTGGACTATGACTGCAGGCTCCAGCAGCAGCTCTGACTCCATCAGACCCACACTGACCTCAGAACAGATCTTTCACAGAAGCAACTCTTTCTTTTTCAGGGTCATTCCTTCTTCCTCAGGACTCCTCAACATCCTCTTCCTCAAGATCTCCAGCCCACCCACCCCATTTATCACACTTATCTTTATCAATCATAGCTGCAACCTATTAAGGGCAAGGCTTCCTCTTCTTTGGTAATTAGTACAGCTGTTTCTTATCAGGGGCAAGGCTGCCTGTATCCCTTCTTCCACCCCCTACAAGGACATACCTGGCTTTAGCAACAACAAAGGGAACAAAGAAATCGCATCAACATAAATGCAAGGCAACATATATAGTAAATTTGGGTGTTATGTAGAGCTGTGGGCAAATAAAGAAGGTGGTAGGCACAAAAGCAAGGTAGCAAACATCAGGCAATCCCTAGTGCATTCTGGAGGGAGGAAGACCAGTTCCTTGACATGTACATCATATGTCTCATAGTGAAGAACCTCATGCACTCCCTTCATGTTGCTGTCTACCAGCATGAAACCCTCAACATTATGGCCTAGAGAAGCTGGAGAAGGATGAGCATAGCACCAGGAAAAAAGGTACAAACTGTTTCTGAAGTATTTTCTGTATGGACACGTTCTTTCTTGTTCACTTGTAATTATATCTGAGCTAGTTATGATTATTTCACTAGAATATTAATGTTTCAGTTAAATATTTTTAATAAATTCCTGAGTTTATATCTTACATCTGTTTCATGTGTTTCCTGTGCTACAGGTGTTCACAATTTACAGAAGGGAGAGAGGGGGGGATTTTTATTACACATACATAATTTAGGAACTTTTAATCCATATTTTTAAATTTTTCAGTTAATATTGAGATTTTCCAAAAGCCTGCAAATAGTTTGGTATCACATTTTTATGGTAGTCACATCTTGATTGTAACATTTCCTATGGTGTTTACTAAGAGATGCTTCCTAAGGGACACTAGAAGGATCTTCACAAATTTTCTTTGATCGATCGCTGTTAGAAATTTTATGTATGGAGGTAAGATGAGATAAAAGACAATTTCCTTTGATAGCAGCGACTTCAAAAAGGTGTTTCTGATTAAAATATCTCTGATGCCAGACAATGCCAAATGCTTTTGTAGCTAACTTTGACTTAACAGAGTTGCATTTTTGTAATGTAATAAAAAGGAGGAAGGAAGCCCTTCTAAAGTACCTGAATTTTATGAAAAAAGAAATTCATATGAATATAAAGTAATACGGATTGTTAAGCCAGGCTTTTTATTTTAAGATCTGTATTATACTAAAATAGGGGCTGTTTTGGAAGTTGAATAACTAACACCATCAATTCTGATTATAAAATATTATGGGGACATAATCAAAGCACAATGGTGTACTTCAGGTAGGTGCTCTCCAAAACATGATTCTGCACTTACACCAATCAGAGAAAGGGAGGAATATGTCAAGAAAGGTGGCAGCACTGCCAGACTTAAATGCTGACATATATGTCATGATTGAGGAGGATTTGAAGAAGACATAAGACCCAAGGTGATATTTGCTTGTAACTCAAATATGTGTAAAATGAATATTGGGGCATGGTGGCACTTGTTAAGTCAGTTCAATATGTTTACTTTCATGATGTTCACATAAGACATTTGAAAGGATTCAGAATGAATAATAGGCATAAAAACAGATCAGTGTTTTCTACGTGTTAAAAAAGCTGCTTGTATATGATGCTTTCAAGTCCTCAAACATAATCTCAGTATTTAATCAAATTTCTGCTTTATTCACTAAGATAGGACAAGGCAGCATCTTACTGATTCACATAAAATATGAAGCCATTAATGAAGCATGACAGAGAATCAGCATGTTAGTGTTTAGTAAGGTAGAAATTCTACTGACATGTGACTTACATACATGCCTCACAAAACAGCATGAATATGAAATAGAAATAGAATAGTAATAGTAATAGATATTAATAGAAATACTACCTGAGAATTCTCACATTCTGTGTTACCACTGCAAGCAGGCATATGGGGTCAAACCACAACAGCATCCATAGCCTTTGGTGCTTGAACTCAGTGGAGGATATTTGGCCCTGTCTCTTAATGAAGTGTAGAACTAAAACTAAGGACAATTTTACCAAAGCAGGTCAAAGGTCTGCTGAATCCACCACCCAACAGTGGCCACTGGAAGAGACTCAGGAGACACAGAGAAACTTCTCCATGGAACTTTACCTGCCTCTAGTGTCTCCACATTCAAGATACCTTCAGCCCAAAATACACACATGAAAATACTTTTCTTTAATAATATTAGTAATTAGTAAATATTTCTCAGTTTTATTGTCTCTTGCTCCATGTTGTATGTGCTAAAATATCAAACCAAGGACAGCTGCCCAATGAAACACTTATCTGATACCAACAAAAGAATGTTTGGGCTTAGTGGTAATTTCTTCTCTGCATTTCAGTGAATTTTAATTTTCAGCATTCAAAACACACATTACAGAGGGTTTTTTTTTCAATTGTTTAAATATAATTCCTGATTTATCAGAACACTTATAAGACACATATCTCAGTAAGCTCATATATTTGCTTAAGTTGAGAAGTTAAAGTAAATAGCTTTCATCCATGTTTACTTAAAATATGGTAATGTAAAATCATATGCAACTGTAATCTAAAAATGCATGGGCACAGTAAAAATTACAAAAAGAAAACCCAAACAGAAAAAAACCTTAGAAAACATGTTATTTTATTATTTTGCAGATAACAGAAAAAAAACCCAAACCCAGCATTAAGGGTTTGGAATTTTCAGGGGTGTTTCAATGTAGAGCGCTTTTACTTGAGTANTTGTAATGTAATAAAAAGGAGGAAGGAAGCCCTTCTAAAGTACCTGAATTTTATGAAAAAAGAAATTCATATGAATATAAAGTAATACGGATTGTTAAGCCAGGCTTTTTATTTTAAGATCTGTATTATACTAAAATAGGGGCTGTTTTGGAAGTTGAATAACTAACACCATCAATTCTGATTATAAAATATTATGGGGACATAATCAAAGCACAATGGTGTACTTCAGGTAGGTGCTCTCCAAAACATGATTCTGCACTTACACCAATCAGAGAAAGGGAGGAATATGTCAAGAAAGGTGGCAGCACTGCCAGACTTAAATGCTGACATATATGTCATGATTGAGGAGGATTTGAAGAAGACATAAGACCCAAGGTGATATTTGCTTGTAACTCAAATATGTGTAAAATGAATATTGGGGCATGGTGGCACTTGTTAAGTCAGTTCAATATGTTTACTTTCATGATGTTCACATAAGACATTTGAAAGGATTCAGAATGAATAATAGGCATAAAAACAGATCAGTGTTTTCTACGTGTTAAAAAAGCTGCTTGTATATGATGCTTTCAAGTCCTCAAACATAATCTCAGTATTTAATCAAATTTCTGCTTTATTCACTAAGATAGGACAAGGCAGCATCTTACTGATTCACATAAAATATGAAGCCATTAATGAAGCATGACAGAGAATCAGCATGTTAGTGTTTAGTAAGGTAGAAATTCTACTGACATGTGACTTACATACATGCCTCACAAAACAGCATGAATATGAAATAGAAATAGAATAGTAATAGTAATAGATATTAATAGAAATACTACCTGAGAATTCTCACATTCTGTGTTACCACTGCAAGCAGGCATATGGGGTCAAACCACAACAGCATCCATAGCCTTTGGTGCTTGAACTCAGTGGAGGATATTTGGCCCTGTCTCTTAATGAAGTGTAGAACTAAAACTAAGGACAATTTTACCAAAGCAGGTCAAAGGTCTGCTGAATCCACCACCCAACAGTGGCCACTGGAAGAGACTCAGGAGACACAGAGAAACTTCTCCATGGAACTTTACCTGCCTCTAGTGTCTCCACATTCAAGATACCTTCAGCCCAAAATACACACATGAAAATACTTTTCTTTAATAATATTAGTAATTAGTAAATATTTCTCAGTTTTATTGTCTCTTGCTCCATGTTGTATGTGCTAAAATATCAAACCAAGGACAGCTGCCCAATGAAACACTTATCTGATACCAACAAAAGAATGTTTGGGCTTAGTGGTAATTTCTTCTCTGCATTTCAGTGAATTTTAATTTTCAGCATTCAAAACACACATTACAGAGGGTTTTTTTTTTCAATTGTTTAAATATAATTCCTGATTTATCAGAACACTTATAAGACACATATCTCAGTAAGCTCATATATTTGCTTAAGTTGAGAAGTTAAAGTAAATAGCTTTCATCCATGTTTACTTAAAATATGGTAATGTAAAATCATATGCAACTGTAATCTAAAAATGCATGGGCACAGTAAAAATTACAAAAAGAAAACCCAAACAGAAAAAAACCTTAGAAAACATGTTATTTTATTATTTTGCAGATAACAGAAAAAAAACCCAAACCCAGCATTAAGGGTTTGGAATTTTCAGGGGTGTTTCAATGTAGAGCGCTTTTACTTGAGTATTTTAATTAGATACCCACTCAGTTTCATAATTTAAATCTACCTCTTTCCTTCCTGAATCTGTGCTGTTCATCTTAAAATAATAGAAAATAGTGGGTTTGCCCAAAATAAAAACCCAAAAACATACCTTAAAACCATCCATGATGAAAAGCTCTATGAATTGTTATTTTTATAAACTCCATCTTGCCCTTTTAAAATTCAATGGTGTATATTCAGTTTATTCCAGGGGAGTGAGAGTGAGCCCTTGATTCATTCATTTGCATGTAATCTAACAGAGTTACATGGTTTTGAATATAAAGTAAAAGAAATATGTTTCTTTTTACAGTAACACAGGATAAAGGACTCCCAGGGCATGGAACTGATGAATAAGGTTAGATTGTCAAAAATTAAATTACCATTGGAAAAAATCCCTTAAGCTCTTCTAGAGAGGGCAGTCCAAGAAATATTTTGTTTCCGACCTCTGACTGTGCACTCTGTGTATACAAAATTCTTGAAAGTGATTTTCAATGGTACCAATAGTTTGTGACACATTTGCAGATATAAAAGCCTCTGTCTGTTCTGTGGCCCAACAGAAAATTACATACTGCTTAGAAGTAATAACTGAACTAATATAAACTCAGTGATCTTTTATTTAAAACTTCATCTAGATCAAATAAAGATTTTATATTCCCTTGTTTAAGTGTGTGAATACAAGCACAGAATTTAAGGAGTGAAATATCCATCATTATGCTGGAAACTACCCAAGTACCTGCTTAGAACATAGGCTATCTTTTAGTGTGTGAAGGAGGCTAAAGAAACTGAAGTTAGTCTCTTGCATAAACATTTGTCTCAGTCACTTCTAAAAAAAGCCCACAAAAATTAGGTGCAAGTCTAGCACTACTTTATGACTTTTTCATAAAGCAAACCAGAAAGAAATGAAGTGTAAATTTGCCTGTGTAATTCATTTTTCAGAAGGTAAACCAATATATAAAAAAGTCACATAAAGGGGTGTTAGTTCTATTTAACCTCAGACTAAAAATGGTGGCTAAGGTTTCTGGAAATGGAGTTACACAGATTATTTAATACAAATTTTTTTTTTTTTTCTNTTTTTTTTTTTTTTTTAGCAATGTATATTAACCTGTCAAAATATTGTGATATAAGAAAGACAGAAGTAGTGCAGCAACAAGAATTAAGGCATTAACCTCATGCTTCTTATTTAAAAAAAAAAACAAAAACCTTGAACTTTAAACCCAGAACACTAAGCTTTGTTGAAATTAAATTTACACACCAAAAAGTCCACAAAGAACCAGGCCTAGCCTTAGAAAAGGGCCTAGCCTACCCTTATTCACAATACTTTATTTTCTATCCAATTTATTTCTACACAGAAAAGTGGGAATTTCACCCAGCGGGTGAAGAAGTAAATGAACATACTTATGTCCTGGATCCAGTAATCCCTCCCTGTTGCATGCAGGTATGAATCTTATAAATGAAAAGCTCCATAAAATTAGGGATTAGGCCTTTAACTTTCTCTAAGTGCAGCTAAGCAGCTAGTTAAGTTCCCATGGGAGGAATTGAGAGAATGAAAATTGGTTTGTATAATAATCTATTCCTGGGTGAAAAACAGGCTTCACCTTTAACAAGGAGAAATCTGTCCCATGAGAATCAGTGAACAAAATATGTAAACTAACCAAAAATAGAGAAATGTGACAGACATACAGCCTGGCCAATAATGGACCAATGAATTTTGAGTGGCAAGAAAACTGCTAGTCAATTGGAGTTGAACACACGGTCTGTAAAAACTAAAAACTCACAAAACTGAGTTTTATGAATGAAAAATGGGCTTTTCCTGCATGAAGAAATCGAGTCCTGTCTTCTTTACTGCAACATCTCCCTATGAGCGTCCCTTCTACTTTGTTTCACGATGTGATTCATTTCTATCATTACCCACACACACAAGGAGTCCCACATAGTTTGCATTTATTTGAAGCTTTTAATCCTCACCTCTGAAAAATTCTGAAGCCTGCTTATCTTAACTGCTGTTCTGAACTTCTTAGTTTTCTCCATTTCTTCACATTTACTCCTACCAAGCAGCCCCCTTGCAATTTCTATTGCTGTGCCGTGTGTCAAGCATTAGAAGTGTTTCTTTTCTTAGAAGATATTAGTCTGTTATAAAACCCACTTATTTATATGTTGCTGAATCTATATGCGCAGACATACCTGTAAAATATATATACATATACAGACATACCAATCTTGATAAATTATCTGTCTCCTGTAGAGTCAATGCATTGAACATTTTTGATAGGTTAGTAGGTATGCTCTTGGACAAAGAGTTTGTCTCCTCCCCCCTTCCCCTATTCTCTACAGAAATACAAATTACAGTAGCATTCAACTGATAATTATATTCTGACTTGAAAGAAACCACCCCATTGTGCCCTAGAAATTACTCATGAAAAGGATTATTCATGTACTGCCCTAACATGTGTGATTCAGCCAAAAGTGATGCTTGACTTAACTAAAAGTATTGATTTGTTACCCCGGATTTTTTTTTTTTTTTTTTTTCCCAAAAGCCATTTATAATGTATTCCAAAGCACCAGTCACAGAAGACAGAGCAGTTGAGCTTTATTTAGCAATTAAGTTTCCCCTGCTCTTCTGTCATTCTATCATTCATAGATAACTAAAGACAAAAATATTTTCAGGAGCCCTTGAGGACTGCATGGCTGTGTCCTTCAGAGTCTGCTTCACAGAGCAGAGCAGATTTTAACTCAGTGAACCATCATGAACAAGTGAGGATGTCTCAGATATCCTGGAGATAAAGTTTCAGCAGTAGGTCTAATAACAGTTCAAGAAATGATCAACAAAACACATTAAAAATCTGGAGCACAGGCTTAGCTTCAAAATAAATCTGCCTGCAGTAAAATAATCTTGTGAAGAAAAATCATCTACATAGGACTATTTTTTTTTACTAGGTCCAGTGGGGTTTAGACTGATGACTTTAGTGAACAATAACAAATTATTCTATTTAACTTGCATGTTCTGCTTGTTTTAATGATTTACAAGGTAATGAAATAAATTCATGTCTTAGTATTTAAAGCCTGCCTTTTTAGGTCCTAATACCCAAGCTTGCAATCTTCAGAAAAACACATGTAAGTTTAATTGTCCCTACACCATATGGGAAATGTAGATATCTTATTTTGGACTTGGTCAAAAAAATTTAATAGTTGTTCTCTGTGTCATTTTCCTCCAATCTCTGGTCTCCCACTCAAAAAAAAAAAAAAAAAAAAAAAAAAAAAAAAAAAAAAAAAAAAAACCTAGAAGAGGGATGGNNNAAAAAAAAGGACATCTAGCTGTAGAGTGCTATGGGGTTTTTTGTGTGTATCCTGAGTTTCTATCCACAGAAACAAATCATTAACAGAGACTGGAGAAAGGTATTGTACCAAGCCATGGAGTAAGGACCAGGATCCACACTGAGAAATACATTCCTCATACAGGAATACACAGAAATACACTGCAGAGTGCAGCCTAGTCAAGGTCACTTTTGAAGCAGTGAGCATAGATCTCTGACACATGGAATGGACATTTCCCTAAAACTCAGCTCTGGCTAATTACAGCAGTGAGAATGGGCATTCTGGGAGCCTGAGAGACAGATGAGAAAACTTTTTTTAATGGCTTACCCATATCTGTGTTTGCCTGATCATTCAGATCAGAAACTACAGATGACAAACATAATTTTAGCTTGCCAACAAGCCAGAAGCTAAAAGCTGATTTAATAGAATGTGTGTTACATTCAGCCATACTTCTCAGGGCAAGGAAAATTTACAAGAAATCATATGCTTTGGAATGGTCTCATTCTGGTCATTGATCAGGTGTTTCTGGATCACAGAGCTGTCTGCAGTGATAATACAGAGGCATTCAGCAAACCAGAAACTCACCAGGTGCATACATAACCTAACAGTGTTGAAAATAAATCTTTGATAGTAACAGAAAATACTTCTTTCCTGTTAAAAGTTGCTCTGTGGCGATGTATATCATGCTGAAAATACTTTTATTTAACTAAAAATTATTTTATTTATCACAATATTAAAAGTGCAGATCATAGTTAGAAATTTCTCTTTACAATTTTAAACCAAATTATAACTTGTTTAAACATACCATAAAATAACTTCTGGCCTCAATTCCAGGTTTTCTTAGTCATTTTGAAGTGGGATAAAATCATAAATTGTAGTTAATAGAATTATCCAATGCAAATATTTTTTGGTTTTTGTTTGTTTGTTTTTTGTTGTTGTTGTTGTTTTGGGGGTTTTTTTTTGTTTTTTTTTGTTTGGTTGGTTGGTTGGTTGTTTTTGGTTTTTTTTTTTTTTGTTGTTGTTTGGTTTTTTTTTTACACTTTCTTTCTATGTCTCCACCCATTCCCAGGCACAAACTTTCAGGTCAGGGAACACTCCCAGGACTGAGAACTATGTGTTAGTATTATACACTAAGCTCTAATGTGAATTTGGGGTTTGTATAAGGCATATCCTGGTCCAGAGTTGTCCTTATTCTGAATTTCATTTTACTGTGAGTCAGGCAGAGTCAGTGCAGAATATGAATGTGATTATCATTATCAGCCACTGGAGAAATTGCTCCTTGATGCTGCTCCTGTCCTGGTTATTTCCCACGTAAGAGTGGATTCAATTGTGAATTCCCCTGCCAGTTCTACAAAAACAAATATCAGCAGTTTCCTGTTAATTTACTTGGAAGCAAATTGGAACAAGACAAACTTCAATCGGGATGGCAGCAGGTCATTAGACTTAGAAGTTAAAGCCCAGCACTTGTGTTAGGCACAAGTCAGGGAGTTTTGAATCACTGAGGTTTGAAAGTTACATCTGATCTGAAAGTTACTGATCTTTATATGCCTTGAAACATTATTGAAAAGAACATAAAACCCTCAGGAAAACAAGGATGCCAAGGAACTGCATTTTTACGTAGTTAAACTCACAAGCTCCGATACAGTTGGATCCTTGTTTTACCTTTTTGCTTGTTTTAATTTTTTTTCCTTGCCTGTTTGCTTTTAACTGCAGCAAATAAGCATATAAATGCATTTCTACACACAGGCTTTATGTTCTCTGGTTAGGACACTTGTGTATATTACAGAGAGCTGGCAGTCAATGACAGAAACTGAGAGAAGGGAGAATTTCTTAGAAACCCTGACATCAATCATTTACCACTTACTTCAAATATTCAACTTAACTTGCAGAAAATGAACAGTGTCTGATTATTCCTAATAACAAATTATTCTGCAACACTGAAAGAAAAATGTAAAAGCACAGGTAGGTAATTATTCCTTAAAAGCAATCCAGACTCACATTTATAAATGACACTGTTAATCACAAGCATTCACTGCAAGTGAAAAAAACATGATGAACTAGAGGAAATGTTTTTTATGCATGTGGTTACAGAGTCAGCAAGCATAAATTCTCAGAGTACAATTTCTTATTTATAATTACATAACTATCCATTTTTATTAGATCAAAATACTTTCGGTTCTCTTTCAAATTTCTGCATTCAAGTGCCACTTCAAGGTGATTACTCTCCATTCTAGCAGTAAAGATATAAAACTTGACATGGCTTCTAATGCAAACTTTAAGAAGTACACGTGTTTCCAGATATTTACATTCTTTACATAGCCAGTATAATACAATTGGAAAAGATTGGGAAGAAAAAAGAAAAAAAGCTAACACACAATACGAAAAATATTTTAAATCAATGTTTTTCACCTCCCCCTTTTCAAATAAAAATTACTTTGGTGTTTTCATCTATTATACTGAAAATAAGTAAGATTAGGCAGATAGCTAAATATAGTATCTCTAGTTAAACAGCGAGTTGTCACTGATATTATTTTCATATCATATTTGTTGTTTTGGCACATTTGCCAGGTTCAAAAGTGATGGTTTCACAGCTAGGTGAAAGGAATTGCAGAAATTAAAGCATGTGTAACAGAACTGAGGCAATGCACCACCAGCAGCCTAAAAGCTTTAAAAGTTAGAACATAATATTGAATTGCAGACCTTGAAGATCTTCCAGATAGGCTCAAGACAGCAGTGCTAGAAAAATATCCTTCTGCGAAGACAGTGTTCCCTTCATGACTCATTGGTCTTAGTCAAAAATTGCTGGCAAGGAAGTACCTGCGTGACAATGATAGTGACAAAGCTTGTGAAACCAGGTTTCCACTTATGTCATCACTGCTGGTTAATCATCTTTGCAGAGGATTTTTATTTCAAGCATTTAGAAAATTTACACTTTCCAATAAAATATTACTTTCTAACACAAATTTTGCTGACAAAATGAACACTTTTTGTATGAATTTTAAATGCTTTCAATGGCAATACTGAAGAAAAGCAGTCCTATATCAGCTTTCCAGCACTTAGAAAGATTAGTAAGCAGTATAAAGCACTTCATTATGAAGCTTTTACTAGAACGGCACAGGCAAATATTTGATACAAGAGTGTGGATTCCATGCCCTTAAGAAAATGAAAGGACAGCAAGTGATTTCTGTGTGCATTGCACATGAATTGACATAGTTGGAGCCATTGCGTTTGCAGGGAATAAAGGGCCACTCCAGAGACACTAAACAGGCTTTCAGATGTATATTCATATACCTTTAGGGGCATAAAACTCTAAAAATAACTGACAAAGTGACTGAGAGTGTCTCTTGAAATATCTATCTATTTTTCTTGCATGCTTAGCCAACCAGGAAAAAGGGAGCTGTGAATCAAAAGCTATGAAGCTGCAGTTATTTTGAGAAGGGTGTTAACCATGACCACAACATCTCTGCAGTACATTTGCCTCGTGTGCAGCAGCCTTGCACGAGCTCCTGGCTCCTATAATCCTGCAAACACCTGGGTCACTCACACTGCCTAAGACCTGCCAGAACTAGAATGAATCTGTTTAATCACACCCTGCTTCGTGGATCTTGCACTGCTCTGAAAAATGTAAAGGCAGGCAGGACTCCAGGCAACACAACCTTCTGTTAACTTTACCCAAGTCACAGAATTCATCCCCAAACAGTGGCATAAAATCTGCATCCCAAGGTGTTAAGAGGAAGTAATAAGGTAGGAAAAAGATAGAAAAAACAGTCCTATAAAGGATAGGACAACAGATATTTTATTTTAAATAAATAAATAACCAAGTTATGCAAGCATGCCAAGTTACAGTTTTGTGCTGCCATTGATTGGCAGGAAATATAGAGATACAAAAAAACATTCCAGCCTAAAGTTCCAAATGCAAATGAGCATCAATCAATAGATGCACTAGGTACTTCTACCATCAATGAGGTCATTAATATTCTGAATAATTTAGCATTGTATCAAGAGTCAGTTTGAAATAAACCCCAGTACACTTCATTAAACAGCAGCAGCAGCTAAATGATGGACTGTTCCTGCTATAACTATTATTATAACTATTGGATAAGAAAATAAATAGAGAATCCTTGATCCTGACTAATGCTATTTTGATTACATAGGAATCAATATAACTTGAGAAATTGTAAAGGGCTACATGATGACCACTTGCATCATGTAACTGAACTTTTTCTATCTAAGCTGAAATGCCTTTCATTATAGTTCATAAAAAAAAAATTAAAAAAAAAGGACTACTGAAATCAGTTCTTTATTTACTATGAACTGAAGTAACTCGCCTTGTTCCCCCCAAAACTGTCCGGCTAGCTATGATGGGTGGGAGGAAAAAGGGGAGTCCTTCATGAACCTAGCTAAAAGACCAAAGGGTTCGCTTTCCCTCCGGGATAAGTAGATGTTTATTCCAGGCTGGAATCCGGGAGGGAAAGGGACCCCAGGAAAGGGTTCCCCGGGAATTTCAAACCTCAGGAGAGGGGCGGGGGGACACAGAACAACCACCAATAAGATTCCAGGGCCAAGGAGGGGCGGGGAAGGGAAAGGCACGTCACATTTTCAGGGAGGGTTTACAGAATTCCAGGATCATTACATGTGTGCATCTCTACAATGAACAGTCTGTTCAAAGGAGCTAAAAAGTAAAGAAAATGTGATTCTGACATTTAATACTGTTGCAAAAAGTGATGTTTTATTGTACTGTCAAGCATGAAGTGCTATATATAATAATACCAAACACCCTTTCACTAAACCTATACATAGAAAAGTATTTTAGCATATAGTTACCATAAGATAACTATAATTACTTACTGCCCTTAAGACATGTAGGTACTTAGCTGTCCCAAGTTATATTTGTTAATGATAATGACTTAAAGACTACAATGAACTTTTCTATTTTTTTTTTTTTTTTACACTGGTTTTAGAAAGTTAGTATTAATTACAGAAGAAAAAATTTAACTCTTCAGCACAACTAATCAGTTTTGATAAACTCCCATGCAAAACCCACTGAAGGAAATAATGCATAAGAAAGCTGTCACTATTAGATTATAACTAAAGGCATCCTTTTTAGAGAATCTTTAGAGATTGCAGACTATTTTTTAAAATTTTAAGTCAACTTTCAGGTCCACTAACTAGACCTGAAATCTTATTCTTTCTAATCAAGACAGATTTTTAAAAAAATGTCCTTAGGACAAAATTTTAAAAGAAAACTCAAGTCAGTTTCCCTCAGAGTCAATATTCAGTTTAGAACAGTATTTGACCAATATTTAAAACATGTTTTTTATTTTACATTGGCCTGTCACAGAATACAGGGATGTCAGACTAAAATTGATTTTTTAGTTAATAGGTACACTGCAAATGTGAAGTTATATTTAAACTTTATACAATTTATTTACTATTTCCATTTATCATTTATGCAGACTGAGTAAGAATATCTAGCCACAATGGAAGTGTTTGCTTTACCTTAACCTTAAAGTCAAGAACAACTCTGACTACTTAGCTGCACGAAGAGGAAAGGGAATTGTTTTCTCTGTTTTAAATATTTTGCATGAAGCTTTCTTAGCCTGCTAACAATAAAGTCTCCTGATTCAATCTACATATATAACTGCTAAAATATATCTCTGAGTTCTGTCTCTTTTAAAATCATGGCAGTGCTCTTCCCATGTATTAGTAGAGATGACAAGTGTGCTTCATAAAGGACTTATATCTTACACGGGAATATCTGTGTTAGGTCAAATACAGTAGCATGCAGAAGAATCTTCCTCAGCAGTGCCACAAACTGTGAAAAGAAAATGTGATAGAAGATATTCAGTACCATCTCCACTGGATCAATTCCTAGGTCAGTTGTTTGTCCTTTAAAAAATGTCAGAACAAGACAAATGTTCACAACTCTAGTTCTTTTAAAAAAATATGCTGCAGTTGAAATCTAAAATATGTCTTATTGTAGCTTCTGGCATTGTTTTAGGTCAAAGAATATGTTTGCCCAGTTTGAGGAGAGAAATGTAAAATAAGAATAGAGTCCTCAGGTACATACTCTGGCTCTAAAACCCACATCATATGTCAGTATGCTGTAAAAATACTACTGGTGGTATCATAACTTCAGGGCAAAGGATTTGGAGAATGGGTTATTGATACCTGCTGCTTTAAACTATGCTTCTGCCATTCATTCCATATAATATTGGAGAGCTTTCACCTCTCTAAGGAAGTAACTCTTTTTTGGGATCCTTTCTACAGAAGGTAATTTGAACTTTATTAATTTTTGCAGGAATTTCCTTCACTCACATAAGAGCTAATTAGTTGAAGTCCTGAAACAATCCACAGTGAAACACAGAAGTTTCTCACTGAGGCAGAAGAGCTCTTCCTTTTGCCAATGATAATTGCTCCATGAAGTTAAACAAGATTAGGCTTCCACTAAAGAAGGCAGGTTCTGCTTTGAAAATCTTGGACGCAGAGCTCTAAAACATGAATACAATTTGAGAGAGGTCATTTAAGCCAGCTGCTAAACAGTGACAGATTTTTAGTTCTGGTATTAACACATACCTAATCCTGTAAGGATTAATGAGACCCTTGGGAATTAATAAATATTTCCATGTGGTATCAAACAATCTCACTCTTACAGATGCTGAATATCTTACTGACCAAAAAAATGCTCAGCTTCTTTCAGCATTTCACATTATTCATTTTACTGCCTACATACTGATGGATGCAAGACGTTCAACCTCATGATTTTGATTTTTTCCTCATATTTTTGTTCATGGCACTCCAAAGATTGTGCTGGCTTACACCAGGAGGAAATTAACGCTTTTGGCCATTCTTTCTCCTACCGCTCTCTGCTGCTTCAAAGCTGACCCATCCATCCAGCTTTCCTGTTCCATGAAGATCACCACACAGGGTGACACAAACTACATACAAAACTTACTTTAACTCACTTTTAATGAAATTCCATGTCCTTGTAGCAATAAAACCACAGCATGGTGTGTTGAAAAAGACAGATAAAGAAAAAAAGTACATTGCATTGTGGGGTAGGCAAAGTGGCACAAAAAGTATCTTCTAATCTCATAACAATTCTCTACCAAAAGGGACAAAGCCAGCTGTTAGGATCAGTATTGCTGAACAAAAGGAAGACAAAAAGTAGCACTTGTTTTACTTTAAATTTCTTTTTCCATGGGCCAATCCATCAAGTATTTACTTAGATACAGAATTTATAATAAAAAATGTGGAATAATAATTCAGAGAAATAAAGTATCAAGCACTAAATTGTGGTTGTGACAAGGAGTTTACAAGTTTGATGTCTATGCACAGTGTAACATGTAGATCCTGAAACTGATAGGCCTTTTCTAATAATATCCAAACATTAATAACTTCAGATGGAAATATGACTAAAAAATGAAGTGATGTGATAATGTGAGGTCCCTGTGCCATCGGGCAAAATAAATAATACAAGGAACATGTGAATACAGTAACTTTCATTATATAAGTAAATCATTTACATGTTTAATTAAAATTGGGAAATAGCATTAGCTTTGTATATTTACAAAAAAAAAAAAAAAAAAAAAAAAAAACAACCCATTAATAT